>JACEGR010000369.1:0-284503 GCA_014170235.1 Listronotus bonariensis | reverse complement strand
TTTGTCGTTTTGTAAACCCCATCCGGGTACAGTATACAATTCGTACTAAAATTCAAAATTCTATAAAGGTTTAAACATTTTAGCAAAATTGTAAAATATATATTTAAAAAAATTGAATTGAAATGATAATAATAGTTAGGTACCAATTAGAACTTTGTGTTTTGTCTTTGATATGTTAGTTTATCGAGGGGTATGTGTTGGGAATATTGTTTGCATTTTGTGCAACATTTGCATAGTGTTGGAATTTATCAATAGAAATATTTTAGGATTTACCAAAGCGCCACTCTTTAATGATTAGTAATCTAATTTTGTTAATGATTTAATTGATTTAATTAACTTTTGTACTGTGATAATTATTAATATGTAAATGCTTCAGAAAAGAATAAATTAAAAAATATTACTAAGCTAAATATAAGCCGCTTAACTACAAGAAATACACTGAATTTGATCAGCAATAAGTTACCCAAATAAATTATACCAGGTGTAAGTAATAATTTTCAGCGTGTATATAAAAATAAAATAAGGCAAATATTATGGAAAGGAAAGAGCTTGCGCAAACTTTTTAATATCCGATTTCCTTCAATTTAACAAAAACTAAGACATTTTTTTTTTAACGAAACACTCTAAAGTATACAGACTGTGACGGGTTTACAAGAGGACAAATAGATCATACTTTTATTTTTCGAAAAAAAAATTCTTAAAAAGTTGCTTGTAAAAAAATATGATTTTTAATAAAAAAGTGTTGAATTGTATACAGGGTTCGCAAAAACCCAAAAAACATTATTTTTCCCTAAGAGTAAACTACATCAATTTTTTATTTTTATGCAAAATATCATTGGAAAAATTGGCTTAGAATAAATTTTGCTATCGATAAGAACAATAACAACAAAATTTTATTGAGCACCATAATTTGGCGAAAATACCTTGGTCACAGCTGAAAAGATGTGTTGTGTAGGACTTTAAAGAAAGCTGGTATTTAAAAACCAAATTATAAAAGTTTTTTAAATCATTTTATTTAAAAAAATAAAAATAATTAATTTTTGATAATTCCAAAATTATTTCCTTGAAATATTTTTGATAACTCCTGTAACATTGATCAAGCCAGGTTTACCTGGCTTAATCAATGCATCAATAGCATTTTAACGCTATTCTTCATAAATTTTCCAATTAATATTTTGCTTAAAAATAAAAAATTAAGGTGGGTTACTCTCGGAGGATATTCATGTTTTTAAGTTTTTACGTACCCTGCATACAAAATTAACATTTTTTCTTCATAAACAATATTCTTTTTACACGATTTTTGTTATCAAGAATAACTTTTTTCGAAATATTAAATTTTTTTATTCATTTGTCCTCTTATACACCCCATCTGTGGATAGTCTGTATACAGTATGTCCCATGATGGTGTTACAAGAGGACAAATGGTCTAAAAATTTTTGAATTTTTAAACGAAATTTTGGGAAAACTAGTAGCATGATCCAAAACTAATAAATATAAAATTTTACTTCATTGGGTATTATACAAAGCCAGTTATAAATAACAAAATCAAAAATACCCAGGAGCTTACTACTTTTATTTTTACAAATCAAACAAAATTGAATAAGAAAATGCTGTAGAGAATTGTATTTCTTCTAATTCGCTTCCTTAAGCTAAGTATCTTAAAAACTGTTAATAAATAATTTAAAAAATTAACAAAACTTTTTTTTCTTCAATTTTTAACTTCATATTTTGACATAAAATTTAATTCTTTTTAACATTTTGCTTATTCAATGATTGACCCATTTTTAAACATAAAGGTACTTTGCTTCTCATCATTTTTTATATTTTCAGTTATAACTCGCCCTGTATATTACCAATTGAGGTTAAATTTTGTACTTATTAGTTTTAGACCATGAGACCAGTTTTCTTAAAAAGAAGTTCTAAATTTTTGGTTGTCTCTTGTAACACCTATCCTGGAACACACTGTATGTATAGAATAACCTAATTTATTTTTACACGAAATATTTTCGCCCTTGTACAAAATACAAAAATAAACTTAAATTAAAAATGGGAAATTGAGTGGACATATTTTATTGACAGTATTAGTTAATTTTCTCAAGTGTCTCAAAAACAAAATTTTAGTAATCCAGTTTAAAAAAAAAGCAACATGTATATTTTTACAAATTTTAAATATTTATTGAATTGTACATAAAAAATATTTTATACACTTTACGTCAATTTTTGCTGGTTTTTGAGGTTTGAGATCAACATCATCTTGATATACGCATTAACGATAAAAAGTAAAAAAGATTGTAATTTTTTGTTTCCAAATATTGTGACCTTGCCAGAGTAATAAATAATATGATTAATTGTTTTTTTATTGTAAGAACGATCTATACATACATACATTGCAAGTTAAATAAAAACATTTTAATCATTTCAAAATCAAGCTATCGTATAATTACCTGCTTAACACATGTTAAATAAAAAATTTGTACAAAAGGCAGTGACTTTTTTGGTTTATTTGTTTTGATGCTGATCAAAACTTGATTGGACTTAACAAAAAAATCAAGTAAGGGCTAGATAAGCCTACCTTAATGCTGCAAACAAGACCATCAAATTTTATTAGCATTGGGTTAGCAATATTTAAAATAATAATAAAAAAATGTTAAAAAATGTTTACCACTCTGTATTTTGAAAACAATGCATTTTCGGACCTATGTAATAAAGCGTGTTATCGGAAGCTCTTACCAAAAGCAAAACTGTTAAATTATTAATTCCACGAAAAAAGTGCCTTCTCATTCAAGTCCTACTGGATGAGAAAACACATTTTTGCAAAAATATTTGTTGCCAGATACGAAAAAATGTACGACAATAAAAGTTGTATTTTTATATTTTTTTTCTCTTAAGAAACAAAACTATATAAAGTCAGTGGCGCACATTTTCTCTTTAATAATATTGGCTGTGCTACCCACTGAGACATCACTGGACCCAATAAAGTCAATTTAGATATTGCTTTACAGGCAGTTTATTATATCATACAAAATATATACCAGATTTTAATCAAATTGGTATAAAGGCAGTTAAGATATGTATGTGTTTTTAAAATACCGTTTTTTTTTTTTAAATCTAATCTTATACTATAACACATAGTATCTCAGAAACAAGGCAACTTCGGGCATATATTTTAAGAAACTTTTTTTTAAAAATAGGATTAAAAACCCTATTTTAAAGTTTCGTATCGTAGTTAAAAAATACCCTGTATAATTATCCGAAAAGCAAGCCTGTCTTAGGCCACTCTGTGCATTCAACATAATTATTTTTGTAAAAATGTATGATCACATTAAGCAGGACTTTTTAAGAAAAGGCACTTTGTTTCCTAAAGTTAATATTTAAACAAGAAATCATTTGTTAAGAACTTCCATTTTCATAAAATTAGTATATGTATAAACTTATAATATTAACCCCGATAATTTTTAGCTGTATGTTATGCATGTGTAAAATTTAAAACTAAAAGTAAAATATTAAAAGAAAAAAGCATAAACATGTTTTAGCTAGTTCTTTTCTTTGATCCACTTTGTGTTTTTTATTTAATTAATCCAACAAAAGATTGTAGCAGGAAAAACGCAAACACTTAAAGGGTCTGTTTCCTGCCAGGTCAGCATAATTCATTAGGGTAGCACTGCTGTTTTTTGCTCAGAAAAAGAATTTTGGTTCGATTTTTAAGCCAACCGTTTATCGACTACAGTTTAATAAAATTAAAGAGAACCAATAAAAGCTGTCACTAGTGTAAAAGGCGCTACTACAATGGAGAAAAACAACCGAAACATTTATTTATTCTTCACACTTCGCCAAAGAAATTATTGCATAGGCTTGATGTTTTTCATAAGCTTTAATACAAAAATATTTTAATTTAAATGGCCATATTTTTTCTAATAAACTAATTATTAAGATAATAAAAAACACCTGAGAGTTCTTTAAATGCTACATTTGACAGTAACACATTGTAGCAAACGATATAGATTTAGTGTATAATCGTAAAGTATACAGGGTGTTTCTATAAATACATGCTAATATTTAAGTGGGTGATTCGTAAACTCATTTAAAGAAAAAACTTTCCATGAACATATGCCCTAAACGTCTTACCTTTTAAGATACCGGGTGTTAAAATTTAAAAAAAATAAAATTCGAAAACACTTATTTTAATAAAAAATGTTACACCTAGCCTAATTTAAGCCTAATTTAAATAAGTATTTAATATTTTTGTTACAAAATTGCCAATAGAAAATTATAAAACCAAATTTTTAAAAGAAAAAGATCTCGCAATGCTTCTTCTATAGTCTAAAAATTTGCAATTAGTTTTTATTTCTCCTAAACTTAACCAAGATACAGAAAAAATCTGGAAATATAAAAGTTGTATTTTTATTTGCAAAATCTAAAAAAATCACAAAAATTTTCACACATTTGCACTATCAGTGGCGTACCGTATTTTTGTTAGAAATATTCCTTCAGTTGCTTCTCGAGACGCCACTGGACTTACTAAATGTAATTGAGTTAGTGATAAATTACCCCTTAATGTTTTAACAAATTAAAACAAAATTGGGTAAAAGATAGTTGAGATATTAAAAAAAAAGTTTTTTTTTTTGGAAATTTTAACACTCCTTATCTCAAAAATTAAGATGTTTAGGACATATGTCCATAGGAAGTTTTATTTTTTATCAACCCTCTTAAAAATTATTATGTTTTAGGAAACACCTTATATAAGCACCCGAGTAAATATTGTCAGTTGTCAGTCAGTCATTAAAGAAAGTGTGAGAAATGGCCCTGTTGTGCTAAATAAATTAAAATTATATTTGACACTGTTGACAGCAGTTGGTTACTTTGCCCCAATATCCTTTATAATAAGTTCCATACTGTATAATTGGTACATTATAGGTTATTAAGATATTCAAGAAATTTAAGTAATTTTTGTGATTTACATGTTTTTTTTTTATTTTCAATTTCTGTTAATTTAGTACAAAGATATTGACTCAATTAAAAAGGTATTAATTAGAACAACCAGAATAAAATATTTCTGTATACTTAATTTTTTAGGAGTTAAGTTGTATATTATTACCAGGCTATCTAGTGTTCAAACCTGGCTTACTTTAGCTTTAACTTCTTTCGCAATAAAATATGCAGCCATTGTTTTTTATTTATTGACAAATTCATTTTTTTAATAATCTTTTATATTGGGTATTAAAAATCTACAGATTGTTACAAATTGGAGGGACATCATTAGGATCTCGGGAATAGTAAGAGGTTCAGGAGTGTTTAAATTGGAGATTTTTTTAATAGGAGAAATATTTGGTTTTAAACCTAATAAACTAGCATTTTATTTCTAAATCCAACGATATATCACACTTTACATTTATGCAACGTTTTGAACAGAAAAAGGTCATTTACTATTTTGCCGTTAAAAATTACCCTTTAATTTCTAACAATCATTTAAATTTATTATTTTTTTCTTTATTTAATTATACCTTATTCAAATAACAAGCTACAAGAATTGTAATAAATTACATAAATTTACTTATACGTATTAAAATAAAGCATTTAATTAAATTAAAAGCCTCATCAACTTTATTGTCCTATGTCAAAAAAAAACAAAAAAAAAAAAAATGGGTGCATACTTACCTGCGAATAAAAATGTTTGTAAACTTTCCAGATTACCAGATTTAATCGATTTTTGTAATGGCAAAATAGTAAATGGTGGTTTTTGGTTCGAAAGGTCGCATATATGTAAACTGTAATATGTTGTTGGATTTAGAATTAAAATACAATTTTAATATGTTTAAAAATAAAAATTCCGCCTATTAAAAAAAAACAAAGTTGATGTAGCTCAAACACAAAACGTCAAACCCTAAATTTAATACAGCTTTTATAAAGCAAAAAAAGTGGCCATATTTATTTGTCGTATATTAAACTGAGAAAAAAATAAAAATGTTTTGAATATTTCTTCCTTTTTTTCGAATAATTTAGTAACGACTGCTAATTATTAAAACGAAATATTGTTAGGCCTAACAATGCGCAGCTTTGGTTTAATTTAACCAACCCTATATCATATTGTCTCCGAGATCCTAAAGCTGAGCATCGAATTTGTAAGAGCCTGTTTTGCAATGCAATTATACCTTTACTTTTTACTTACATAATACTTATACACTATCGGACATAAGAATTGCAACAAATTGATAATTTAGCAATATGTATGATATTTAACGCATATTCCTCCCGAGTATGTTATCGATAAAACATGAGACAAAATATTTAATTCAGATGTTATGAGGCAAGTTAGAAAACCTGTAAATGAACGTTTTAATCCCAAATATGTAATGCCTACAGTGAAGCATGGCAATGATAGTGTTGTGTTGTGGGCTTGCTTTTCATCTGGAGGTTGGATTTCTACACTTTATGGATGGAATAATAAACAGGTTTATGTATAAAAACATTTTGTTTTCGAAATCATGCTCCCCTTCTCAGAATGGAAAATACCCTTACAGTTCATTTTTCAGCAAGATAAAAATCCGAAGCACAGTTCTAAGCATGTGCGACAGTGGTTTAGGCAAAACAATATACCAGTTTTAGACTGGCCTGCGCCATCTGTTTGCCCTAATTCCCACAGAAAACATATGGAAAGAAGTAGAACAGCGAATACAAACCATTTTTTTTTTCAAACAAGCGCTTATAAATAAAATTTTAAAAGTTTGGAGAAAGCTTTCACTTTGTGTGTTATAAACTTTAACCAACTCGATACCCAGAAGATGTTCCAAAGTTATAGGCAACAATGAATATGCTATTGGCCATTAAAGCCGTAAATAGTTTTAAATTGTATTACCATTAATAAGGTATTATACTTTTTTGTTTATTTAAAAAGTTAACCCTAATGCAAAGTTGCAATAATTTTGTCGTTTTTATCCAGTTAGCATAGTATGATCTATCTAGAAAACGACACTAAAACTATATAGCAACATGAAAATTTATATTATTTTCAATTTAAAAAATTTCGTTTATTTGTTGCAATACTTATGTCCGATAGTGTACATAAGTAGATTAAACTTTAGTTATAATAAAATAATGTGTGTTAGTTCAAACATATAAAAATACTATTAATTTACATATTTTTTATAATAATGTAAAAACAAATAAATAAATATAAAAAAACACATACCTTTTTTAAATATGTGACTAAATGGGGTTAATAATACATTCAGACTTAAAAGCCTAAAAATGCATAATTAAAATGTAAAGATATAATTAATAACTTATTTAACCTATGTACGCAAGTAGTCTACCAAAAACCTTCTCAAGATGCCAACCACTGCGCTGCGTCAAAGAAACAAAATATACGACGTCGCGACGGCCGAGTAGCTTAAAAAAAACATAAGTTTAGCAGAAGATGGTCCTCAAAGCCTACTTTTTTTTAACACTAATAATTATTTCTTATAAAATATTTAAGGACCCTCGGTTATTTTTTAACACCATTAAAACTAAATCCTTATAGCTTGGCACATAAAAGTTTTATTATTGCTATAATCGTAACCGTTAAGAACGAACAAAAAATAGATTAATTTTTATCACGGATATTCAAAAGTTCTAATTGTTATTCTTAGATATGATTGTGTATTTATTTTATAAAGTATTTAGGAAGTGTGATATAAGTTAGAAATAATGCGAGATATATCCGTTGTTTCGGATAAATTAAGATTTTGTTTTGAAAAGTATAATGAAATATAAAAGTCCAAATATTTTGCTTAAAAATTATTTTTATTTTTATTTTTATTTTTATATTTCACTATGCTTTTTGAAACAAAATCTTAATTTATTCACAAAACAATTAAGAGATAATATACAAGGTGTTACGGAAATTGGGTTTGTTACTTTAGGAGGTGATTTCTTGCATTATTCTAAAAAAGTTCATTCAGTGGCGTAGCTACTATGGGGCTAGGTGGGGTAGTGTTCTAGGGACCCCAAGCTTAGGGGGCCCTAGGACTTGCCTTTTGTTGCTTTTCAAATTATTAAGGAAGTTGATTGGTATAAATGAAGATAAATAAAAAAAAGGAAAGTGGAAGAAACTTAAAAACTAATTAGGACTTTTTCTTAAAATTTTTAGGAGCCCCATTTTACTTTTTTGCCCCAGAACCCCTGCTGTCTTAGCTACGCCACTGATTATTCATTTTGTCCGAAAATCATTAGTTTTAAGAAAAGTGAGTCAAAATTACTTAAATTTTTTTAAACATTTGGCAATGCTGCAACACAACCGCACATCGAATTGTTTAAGTTGGTATGATATTTGCTGAAAATTATTAAATAGTTTTTCGCAACTTTTTGTGGTTAATATTTTTAATTTATTAACGCTTGTAGTACCTTACATTACCTTAACAAAATAACAGGACACAATTATTAGTCCCTTATTTAAAACGATGCAACCAAAAATAAAAAAAATACTACATGCGTAAGTCACAAAGTTACAGTTAAATGTATCAGTAATCACAATACTTCTCGTACTTCGTGTCAAAGCCTCGTCAATTAAATTAAAAATTTGTTTTTGAGTTTTAACTTTAACTTCACGATGTCTTCCGCGATTGCTAAAATTAGGCACTACTCTCCCTGTGTCCAGAAGTCTTTAAAAATATTCTAAGAATGTTTTTTTACTTTGTAAATGCGCCTCTCAAGAAATTGTAAGCATATCGTAATACTAACGTACCAGCTTCTCTTTCTTATCAAAATACACGCACTGATGATGATGACAGTAAAACATACTGAAAATAGAATGTAATTTAATTCGTTTAAACATTACCTCCATTAACGGATGCAAGAAACTCTTAAACATTTTTTTCCGATTTAGGTAGGTATTTTGTACCTACCGGCACGATGTCGCGTACGACGTTGCCAATTGTGTGGGGTATTTCGGTTATCTGTTTTTCTTCAAAGAATTGAGCGAGAACAAAATTTTTTTTTGAACAGTTAAATAATAAATATGTTGTATTGATAAATTTTACGCTATTAGGTAAATGATTTTAAATATTTAAGGTGCAATATTAATTTATTTTATGTAAAAGAAGAAATAAGTTAGGCTTTTTTTCTCCAAAACGGCTAATTTTCGGAGATAGGTTATAGAACTTTTTTCTTGGAATAAAGCAAAAAATCACTTTTTGAAGCTACCAACATTTCCTTTCATAAAACGTAAACACAATAGGTAACACTTAGCACTATTAGAAGTAGAACAAAGAGCAATGCACTAAATTTTAAATGTGAATAAAAAAAAGTGAAATACGTTCAACAAGGGGCGTATATAAGAGGGGTGGGTGGGTTAAGGGGTTTGCATTCAACTCAGTAACTATGGTAACCTCACATTTTTGTTTTTCAAAGGGCAAAAAAAAGTTCTTTTTTAAAATCAAGAGAAATGCATGCTTTATAGGGAGCATTATTTATTAAAAATAATTATAATTCCTAAATCCTTAAATTGTTGACAGATTCGTTTTTACTTAATTATTTCCCATAGTTTGTCTACAAGAAAAACGTATTAGCATAATGGTACCTAAATAAGAATTCATTTGCAATGGGGTTAAATTCAGTATTTTTAAAAAGTCCTGTAAGTCCGGTCCTGTCTAAATTTATATGACCAAAATTGGCAAATCTAGAAAAACATATCAACCTATTAGCCTCTTAAAAATAAAAAATGGGCGCAACAGATAAAAAGTTTTTATTAGTTAAAAAGTGTGCAAGTTTAATTTGGCCCACCCTGTTCATTCAACTGATGTCATTTCGGGACAAATGATTAAATTTGATGATTAAATTTGAAAAATATCTTTGGGGCGTTTTTGAAAAATATTTTTAGGGCCTTTTACAGCTACAGACCAACTCGTATATGATACCGGGTATACAAGATTACTAATGCAGTACTATAAAGTAAATCTAAACTAAATCACCATAAAACATTGACCAATTTTAAAAGCTTTTATTTAACTTGCAATGTATGTATGTATACGTGTACGGATGGAATCTTGCAATATAGTTTTAAAGTATTTATTTTTAACTGATTCAGCTCAAATTTCTACACTATAAGTTTAAATGAGAATGCATGAATAGCTGTGTGACGTCATTCTAATTCCAACATGGCTGAACCCCCAAGATGGCGGACTAGTTATTTTCAATGCACTTTCACAATATGGATATCAAATAATAGAGAATGACAAGAGTAACTTAAAAATTACTCCAACTTTGGTAGGCAACAATTGGTATGTTCCACGTCACAACCGTGACGTCTCACTATAGTAGCATCCGAATTCGTTTGGTACATTTTTGGTAGGTAAATAGAAGAAAAACCCTACCCAACAATTTATTGGTTTTAATAAAATTATTTACTTAACAGCAAAACTTAAATTAAATTATTTGCAAATAAAGATATTAGGGTTAGGGTATTTTAAATATCAAAACCAATAAAATTTAGAGTAAGACCAGCAACTATAGAAAAGATAAAAGTATGACAAATCCATACACTAACCCACAAGCCACGGTATAGCATTTGACAAACGAAAAAGGGTACCAAAGTTGGCGTGACATCACTATTTTGACATTCGAAATTGGGTACCAAAGTCGGGTACCACAACGTTCCAAAATTCCTCCAGATTAAAAAAATTATTAAGAGAAACTTAAAAACTTACCAGTCGTCTTTCTAAGTCCAGCATGGCGGAACACCTAGGATGGCGGACTAGTTATTTCGAACGTATTTCTACAATATGAGTATCAAATGAAAAAGTTTTTATGCTTTTGTACCATATGAGTATCAAGTAAAAGGAGTCCTTGAGGCAAATTCCTAATCGTTTTGCAGCTAGTTGAGTATTTAAAATTAACCGGCAAGAGAAACAGACTAAGAAAAACTGTTCAGCAACAGCTAAAAATACCAAATTAATTAAAAGTAGAAAATTAATGTAAAACAAGCTTTTATTTAAAAGCACTACAAAAATATAATAAACTTTTTGTATATAAATTATGTAATGACATTATATTTTTATAGTAAAAGTTTAAAAAAGTTTTTTCTTTAGTGCATTTAAATAAAAGTTTGTTTTTAAAATAGTTTTTACTTACAATTTTTCTTTATTTGGTTAAAAATCCCTTATATGTATGTTTTCTTTTACTTCCTGATAAAGTACCTATATCATGAAATATCGCAAAAGAGTTTATCAAAAGATATTTAAAAAAAACCTACGATTCTTTTACGAACACGAAAGTTACCTTAGTAGTTACATCGTTAAATTTTTAATTATTTATTAGTTTTTTAATAGTTAATAAAAAAAATTTTTATAAAATTATTTATTAAATTTAATTTAAAAATAATATTAGGTTTGTAAATTTTTAAAAGTAAATGAAGTATAAAAAGGGGTTTTCCCAATGATAATGGAATTTCCGATTAAATATTAAAATTTATTTTAAAAATCAAACTTTTGTTGTATTTTATTTAAAATGCCGTTTTGGGACGTTAATAAATCTATTAGCTTAAAATAAAGAAAAATATACAGGGTGTTCCATTTTAAAATATGTTTTGTAATAACATTTGGTTAGAGCCAAACTAAAAATACTTTTAAAAAATCCTACCAAGGTTAATAGTTAAGTATCGATAAAGAAATAAAACAAAATGGCAGCTGCTCAAATAACTCGTGGACCCGGAATATAAAAGTTATAAAAAAACAAAACAAAAAAATATAAAAACATACTTTAACATTGCAAATATATAGACAACACTAAAACAAATAAACACTAAGAAACTAGTACAATTTTTATGTAGAAAGTATGTAAATAAAACTACAAACTACTGCTGCTGTTTCCTGCTTGCAAGACTTGCTAGGCTTTTGGCTATAAAGTTATTTAAATTAAGGCAACACTTAATAATGAAGAAAGAAGTCTGATTTTGCAGTTTAAAAATTGCTAAAGCACAAAAACTTTTGTGTAAAAAAACAATTATTTTATACAGGGTGTTTCATAACTACAAAAGTTAATAAATTAAGGTTAGGTTTGGTACTCATCTAAAGTAATGGGGCCCTGGTAAAGCTCAACCTAAATTAAGATTATTAAATCCAGTGGCGTCTCAGTAAGCAGCATAGCTAATATTATTAAAAAAGTATGCAACTAACTTTTTATAAAGTTTTTATTAGGACTTACAACCGGGTCCATTTCCAACCGTTTTCAGGTGTTAACGGTTGGAAATAGACACCATCCGAAACGTCTAAGAAAGTAGTGTTATTAAAAACTTTACATTTTCCACAATAATACAATATGTTAGACAAAATGGTTATTTTTGTACCAAGCGCGTAAAATAGCACTTTTCCGCCCGCGGCTGAAAGTTATGCCCGAGCTCCACGAGGGCAACAATTAGCTGTGGGCGTAAAAGTGCTTTACGCCAGAGGTGCAAAAATATTTTTTACTACTGAAATTAATATACAAGCATTTTCGGTAGTTTTTCCAGCTTTTAATGTTTCAAATAATAATCAGTATACTTTTACCATATGATTAATTAATTAAATTTTTGTTTTACCAAAAAAGAATAAAAAATGGGGCATTATTTAATTTTATTATTGTTTTATAAATTCTTTGTTTTTGATACTTGTTTGCCCTGTAACAGTGCTATACTACGCCCCTATTTATAAATGCTGGCGTTTTTTGATACTTTTTGCCCTGGGGCATAAAGGTAAAATTTTGCGCCTGGTCGTACAAAAAAACATTTTCAGGCTGGCATTCTTTTTAACTTACCCATGGGCAACATGATATAAAAAAAATTAACAATAAATTGCCCAAAAATAACTAAGCAGTTGTGTAATTTATCAAATCGCTCTTCTATAGATACTTCTACGGCTTCTGCTTCGACGAATTATCCAGTATAGTCCCTCCTCTTGCAGCTCCCAACAGAGAAGCTCGTGGTGCCGCGCGTATGCATCCCTATACGGTTCAATTGGACAGGCCCTGAACTTCGAGTTTCATTCGTTCTTTTATCCCTAGAGTTTCTAGACTGTGGAACCTACTGCCAGCGGAGGTATTTCCTTCCTTCCCAAATCTTCAAGTTTTTAAGTCCCGTGTTAACAAACTTCCTCTTACTCTGCTTAAGACACCCACGGTACGTTAGTATTTAGGCTTTCAGCCTTCGTGGATTGTCCAAAGATAAAAAAGAGAACAAAAATCGTCATGGTCTTTTTACCAAGGTGAAAATTGTCTATTTTTAAAATTTTGGATTTTTTTGATGTTGTTTATGGGCACCTATCAAAACTAACCAAAAAGATTTTTATCCTTATCTTATTTAGCTACACGTAACTAAGAATTTTCATTTATGAGCGCTCTTTTCAAATAGATGCTTTTACTATTTCCCTTATAGCTATATATAAAAAGGTGGTTAAATTATCTTTTTTTTACCATTTACAATTTAATTTGTTAAAAAGTATTGGTAAAATTATTCTTTATTTATCGATTAAGTTGATGCCCAAAAATTATAAGGACTTTTTTTATACATGGTTAGTAAACTTTAGGTAACAATTTAACCATCCCTTATTTTATTACTTTAACTAATTATAAGAGTACAATAAAGTTAGGTAAACGTTGAAATTAAAAATAAATTGGTTTTTGTAAAACAAGCTTTGTTGTGATATTTAAATAAATAACGTTTATCAATAAAAATTATTTTACCATTAATTAAAATAGATTTTGTACTTTTATTACTTTCTGCAAATGACTATTGTTATTGCAAAAAGCTGCATTAAAGAAATTTTGCATATTTTTACATTTTGATATTTATAACAATATTTTTTATTTTGGTGAAATATTATACCGTTTTATTTAACCAGCATCTAAGCTTCTTTCCACATTTTACTTCTAACCGCGCGCTACATTCACCTTATTTAATGCATTTATATCACACCATTTTCAGTATAATGCAAAGAATTGCGAGCGAGCTTTCTCTAAATGCAATTTATAGTAATATTAGGCTTAAAAATAATGAAAGCTTATGGACCAAACATACCACTCCAATAAGTTTTAGCTCTTTAAAAGATTATAATTTATTATTTTTATTATTCATTTTTAATTAAATAAATTAAAGCTATATTAGACGATTTATTTTAAGATAAAAATTTAATTTATGTAAAAACAGGCATCACCACATTAGCTTTAATTTGCTGATGACTTTAGGAGACGAAACCTCGAAACACAGAAACGGGGTCGGTAAGAATACGAAGAGATTGCTCCGTAGAGCTCTCTAAGTAATAGGGATTAATTCTACGTATTTGCCTCTCCAACCGATTTCTAGTAATAACGATGGGGGATAGACACCATACACCATCCGAAACGTCGAATAGTGTCCCACCAAAAATATAAATGTGAAAAAGGTAAACTTAGTTCTGGTTAAAAACATGAAGATCCTAATAAGTGCAGTGTTGCGTTTCTGCTGCATAGTTTTCTTTCGTATGCTATAGTCTACATTTTTTAAACGTTAAAAATACCGACGCTAATTGCCCAATAATTAATTATCTGCCACTTATTCATTCTGTTTATGTCTAAATTACCAAGTCCGACGGTTGTTTATTGACGCGTAAGTTTTTTTTGTATAAGGACACCACTTCTTTTTTGACTTAATTTTGTTTTTATATTTGTGTTATATATAGCAAATATACAATAATAAATATATTGGGATGATTTTAAATATCTACTTGTAACAATTCAATCGCTACAGTTTAAAAAACTTTTTTTTGTATGAGGATCCCCCTAACCCGTACCCCTTTATTTTCTAATTTTTAGCTTTTTTCCTACGCCAATACACAATTACCAAGCTGGATTCCAATTTTTTTATTTTTTGGTCATCTGGAAGTGGGTTAGGTTTTGATTTATGTACGTCAGTCAGTCAGTGAAAAATTGACGACTTTTGGACCTTCATATTGTGCCAAAACACCTCGTATAAACGTATCACGTATCTTTGTTTTTATACCTTTATTAACAATGGAACGTAACTATGGTTGACAACTGCGAAAATTTTAAGTTGTCAATGTCTCGTAATAAACACTACAAAAGTTAAAACTATACTGCTCGATCGAAATTTCCGTCCTCCTTTTATAGAATGGTGGAAGAGTAAGAATGATCTAGAATTTTGGAGAAATATCGCAAAAATTCCATTGTACAGGATGGCATAAAAGTTCTTAATGAATATTTCGGGCGTTTTCGGAAACCTTCGAAAGTAATTAAAGAACTAACTCTCTAAAATTTTTTAACCTAAACACATTTTTAAAAGTCTGTAACAATATCTTTATAACGTTTGAGCTAACTTCATAAAATTTGGGCTTTTAGTTGTATTTATAGGTATAAATAAATACACATGTTTACGTTAAATAAGTTTTAAGTTATGGAGGGGTCAAAAGTAGAACCCAGTGCTTCATGTAATATTATACCTGGCGCTGTAGCCAATTCCTTTGCTTGAACTTCGCATGTCTAGGAGCCGTATTTTTTATTCAACAATTCAAAAGACGTTTTAAACCTTCTTTAAAAATGACGTTATTAAAATTATGGTCAAAACAAACTCGATGCTGTTTAATCTATGTATCGGCAGGGAAATTTTAACCTTACTAATCCTGTTGCTTAACGCAATTCGCTGATTCCCTAATTTTTTCAGTTATTTAATAATTTTCCTCTTTATTATTTATTCCAAGAATATTATTTTTAGTATTTGTAACATCCACAACTACAACAGCCGCCGGAATAATTGTTATCTGTCTCTTTTTCAACGGTCTCACTTCTTTGTACCGTTCTACGACCTGTTTTCAAATGCGGTCTTAATACGCGACGTTGATAGTGTCATCCTTTTCCGAAGAAATTAAAATAGTGTTGAACCGTTGACAACAGTTGACAATAATAAATATGGCTTCGAATATTGAAAACATAATATTGTCTACCATAATATAATGCGTAAGGCAAAACTATGATTTTGCACGATAAACACACGTTAGAGCAGGTAAAAGCATACCTACTGGTTACAATGGAAACAACGCGTACGGGTCCGCCTGCATGTGAAAGGTTACAATAATTTAAATTATAATAATTTATTATTAATATATATATATATATATATATATATATATATATATATATATATATATATATATATATATATATATATATATATATATATATATATATATATATATATATATATATATATATATGTATATATATATATATATATATATATATATATATGTATATACTTTGGTTAAATTTTCTTGAACCTTTTTATCAAATTGGATTTTTTTTTCTTGGGATTAGGTTCCAGGGGTCCTAACCAGAAACTAACCAAAACTTTTTTGTTATATTTAACAAACACAAACCAAAAGACCGAAATCGAAATTTTATTCTTGTACATTGTCAAAGTTTGAAATTATAAATATGGCACTTTTTTATCACGAACATTACATTAAAATGTATAAAACAAAAATAGGTAACACTTGAAAATAATAACTTACGCATCACCGGTCTACTTCTTGACTGTTCAGAATTTGCAAGTAAAGGAATGCTGGAATTTGTTTTTGCATATTAAGTATAAGATATTATTATTATTTTTATTATTTTTTTTAAATTATAGAACGCGGCGGTATTGTGGTTATTTTTCTTTTATTTGGCTTATTATTTTTATTTTTTTGATTAGTTATTACTTATATATTATTAAAAAATGGTTTTAAAATATTATTTATTAAATTAATACTTATATTAAGTTAAAATACTGTTAATGGCGGTTAATGTCCCTTTAATCGTTAATAGAATTTTGATTTTTTTAAATTTCCATAGCTTCTAAGAGTTCCCGCTTTCTTTTGTGTGCCTCGGTTCTTAAATTTTTTACTTAGTCGTAATCAAAACTATGATGTATTGTGTGATTGTATTTCATGCTTAGTAAGTGCAGTTTGATTTTTTTATCATATTTATGTGACCGAATTCTGTTCTGCACAGGCAATTGGCAACACCGCCAAGTTGCCTGTGTACTGTTTTGATTTTTGTCTGTGTGATTTATTGTAAAATTCATTTTTAAATGGTTTTATATTGCGTTTAAGTATTAGCGTGAAAAGTGTTGTGCCTTTTCTACGATATTATTCATAATTTTTATTGATTAAATACTTATTTTTTAACTGTTTCATTGAAAATAACCTCTACGAATTTCCCGCCTTTAAGAAATCATCTGTCATAGATCTTGACGTCAAAAGGCGGAGCTAATGCAGCACCAATAAAAGCATACATCCGAAAGTTTAAATATGCGACGTTGTCGCGTTGTGAATATATTCTGCAGTTGCTGATTTTTGTTGACTCGGTTTACATCGTTATAATCGCTTGGGATACCATGGGGAAGAAGGACTCTATTGGAACGTTTAAATGTTGTAGTGATGGCAAAGATCTAACCTGCTATTACTGCTTATCGTGCAAGACAATCCAGCACAGAAGTTGTATAGAAAGAAAATGAAGTGTAGTATTTATAAAACGTTTTAGGATGTACTGTAGTAAAAAATGTGAGGAATTTGCTATGGAATCATTAACTGATAGCGAAAATGAGTTAGTTAAGGAGCTAAGAGAAATAATCACTGAAATGCGGAATGAGCTAAATGAAAAGACCGCAAGTTTAGCTAGACAAAAACGAAACTCCGTAGCTTTTGAGAATGATGCAATGGAAGCTGAAGAGCAATATAAGCGAGACATAGAGGAACAAAAAGACCTAATTAAAATTCTGGAAAGTAAAGTAGCAACAGAGGCCAAAAGAAGAACTGACGAGATTTTTCTGTTAAAAACAAAAATTGAGGACAATAAAGCTAAATTTGAAGAAACCATAAACCAGTATAAGAAAGAAATTGAATTGCTTGGGAATGAAAAAAAGAAACTAGTTGGACAGTTAGAACTAAATGAGAGAAACCAAAAAGAAAAGTACGAAGACGTCATAAATAAGAACAATGAAATTATTACGAAGCTTGAAGAAAATTTAAAAGAAGCAGAAAATAAATTGAAGAGCGAAAAAGATAGTTGTTGGATGATAGAAAGTGAACTTAAAGAAAGCAATATTGAATTGAAGTCAAAGGTTAGAAGAATGAATGTTACAAAAACTGTATAAAGTATGGAGAGAAAAACTGTACAAATTTTAAAGAAGAGTTACAGAAAATAAAAACGTGTGATAACGTATTACTTAAAAATGGAGGTTCAAGCACAATGGAAAACAATGATAACAGAGCCATAGATCATAGTCAAAAAAGCAAACAAACGTGGGAACTGATGAGCAAATTCTTGTTGACAAATTGGAGAAAACAATGAATGAGTTGAATGACTTAAGCCAAATGAATCGCAGTATGATAGAATCAATTAGAACTTTAGAAATTGAAAGGAATTTGTTTTCAAAGAAGTAGATGAATGAAAGCTAAGTATCAGTGTTTGATAAATGAAAACGAACAAAGAGTGCTTCAAGTTAATAATCATCCGAATGGTTACTCCACCAAACCAAAAAGAAAAGTTTTAGTTTATGGTGATCAGAGTTGTAGATTTTAGTCGTCTAAATTGAGTAACTTGCTGGAGACTTGTGACTATGGTGTTTTAGGTATAATACAGACTAGTGCCGATATAAAAGAATTGGCAAAGTATGTTTCTTCTTTGACATTAGAGTTTACACATAGGGACACTGTTATAATATCAATAGATTTAAATTTTCAAAAACATCCAAATGTAAATGATATAGAAACTTTGTTAACTGTTGGTAATTATACAAATCTGGTAGTGTGTCTTAAAAATAGATATTGCAATAAGACTTGTTTAAACATCTATAATTTTGTATCTAAATTTATTCAAAATACAGGTTCATCAGTTAGACTTATAGAAAACTACCTTTATAACCATTTTTATCGTCATACCAGTCTTTCCATGTGTAAACTTTTAAAACTTTATGTAAAAAATGATTTTATGTGTTTTGATAATTTACTTTGTAATAGTAGTAGTAACTTAAGCATAAATGTTGACCAGAAATATTCAAATGTTTGTATTGATTGTGGAAAAAAGGTTATAAACAGGGAAGGTAATGAGAATTGTATGGATAAGGTTCAAGAAAAGAAAAAAGGGAGTTTAAATAATAATTTTAAAAATTTTCGAAGTGCTCCACTTCCTCAACAAAAACCGTAATAAGTGGTACTAAGTTATTAATTCAAAATATTAGAAGCATACGAAATAAAGTTTACGATTTAGAAATACTTATAGAGGAAGTAGATCCAAAAATCATCTGTCTTACTGAGCATTGGCTCAATGACAGTGAAGTGGGCATCTACATTCCAACAAATTTTAATCTTTCTAATTACTTTTGTAGAAAGAAGGGTAAAGGAGGGGAAGCCTCAATCTATGCTACGTCGGGAATTATGGGTAGACCATTAGATACAGCCACTAGAGCCATAGAGAATGATTGTGAGTTTTGTTGTGCAGAATGTTTTATTAATAATACATATTATATTGTAATTAGTGTGTATCGTCCACCTGTTGGTCAGTTTTCAGTATTTTTAAATACTATGAATGGACTATTAGATGAGATTTATAGAAGGGATAAAGTTATTGTAGTTTGTGGTGATTTTAATATAAGATTTGACAGAGTTGATGGGAACACACGAGATCTTGTGAATCTTTTCTCTACGTATCGTTTAAAATCAATAATTTCTAGTTCTACTAGAGTAACTACTACTTCTGACACGCAGATAGATAACATTTTTTCTAATTTAAAAGATGACCAATTGAAAACTGATATCTTAAGAACAAACATTTCAGACCACTACACGTTAATGCTAGAATTGCTAAATGTCACCATAAAAACACAAAGAGTGACTTGTTATCGAAGACATTTTGGTCAGGATAATTTGCGTAGTTTTAGAACAGCAATGATCAGTGAGGGATGGGATGACATGTACAGCGCAGTAGGTGTCGAGGAACGTTATAGCGTTTTTGCTCGTATTTTTAATTACTACTTTAATGTTTTTATCCCTGTCAAAAGGACCACAACTGGGGCTCATTCATCAAAGCGCTGGGTCTCTGATGAGATTAAGGAAATTTCACAGGATCTTCGGGATTTATATGCTTTATCGATCAGAACTTCTGATAGTCAATTACTGTCTTTTTATAAAAGTGAAAGAAATGGATTCAGAAAATACGTTAGGCACTATAAACATAGTTATAACGATAATTTCATAGTAAATTCTAAAAATGTAACTAAGTCAACTTGGACATTACTTAACAATATTCAGAATAAAACGAAGAGTAATAATAATTTACAGATTTTGGATGGCAACGTAGTGGTGAAAGATCCTGAAACATTGGCAAATTTATTTGCAGCTCAATTTGATGTAAGCAGAATTGCTTTTCTGTCCCAAGCATGCTCTGTTGGTGATAATATCAAAAATGTACCATTATCATTTTTTTGGAACCCACAACACCCGAAGAAGTTACCTGTATAATAAACTCTTTGCCGTTAAAGTACTCTACAGGTGTAGATGATGTACCTGCTGTAGTGATTAGGGAGGTCTATATATTTTCTAAAGTAATTGAAGAGCTAATATATATAAGGCTTTTAAACTATTTTGTAGTAAACAACTTGTTTTATGTTGGTCATAATGGCTTTATACCAAAGCGGTTGACAATTACCGCAATATTTCAGTCTTTAAATTATATTTTAGAACAAATACATAATTAAAAACTTAGTCTTAGGAATTTACTTTGATTTGAGTAAAGCCTTTGACTTGATAGATCCTAAGTTGTTGCTTCGTTAGTTGGAATGTTATGGTGTTCGTGGGTTACCCAATAAATTGATAGAATCTTACCTGACTAACAGAAGTATGACTGTGTGTGTTAGTTCTGAACAGACTAAATCGTATTTAGCATATAAACCAATTACCAGAGGAGTACCACAAGGTTCCATATTAGGACCAATATTATTCTTAATATTTGTAAATGGCATAAATAAAAAACTGGACATCTCAAAATTATATCACTTTGCAGATGACACTTCCTGTGTTATCTCTTCTGCTGAAAGAGTACTACTCTCTAAAAACTCCACTGAAGTGGTAAAAAGAATGTCGGATTGGTGCAGCTCTAATAATCTTGTTTTGAATTCAGATAAGACTAATCTTTTATTTTTCAAACATCACGGTTTGGAGTCCTTATATGTACCTGCTAATAGTAAAACTTTGGAACAAACAGCTTCCGTAAAATTTTTAGGGATTATCTTAGATTCTAACTTGGATTTTACTGAGCAGGTTAACATTGTTTTGTCTAGAATAAGTTCCGCGACTTATGTTATAAGATACTTGCGTGATCAGGTTAACATTCAGACAATAAGAATATTTTATTTTGCTAGCGTCCAGAGCATAATTTCGTACAGCATTATGTTCTGGTACCGTTTCAGTGTTTCTAATGCCAATAGAGTTTTTGTTGCTCAGAAGAAGATTGTTAGGGTTGTTTTCCGTATGAAGTTTAATGAATCATGCCGGGGTAAGTTTAAGTTGCTGAATATGATGACTGTTCCATCTTTGTTCATTTATGTTTGTTGTGTCTTCGTAAGGAGTAATCCTCATATGTTTGTCACCAATGGGGATGTCTCTCAGAACATGATAACGAGGGGTAGGGATAATTTGGTTATGCCACTTCATCACACGTCTTTATTTCATAAAGGGCCTCTAGTGAGCTGTATTAAGGTTTACAATAGAATACCTTTAAATATAAAGAGGGCACCAAGTTTAAATGCCTTCAAAAGTAATTAAAAAAAAATTAATTCAAAAGGAATTTTATTCATTAGAAGAATATTTTAGTGATTTTCATTAGTTTTCCTGTGCCTAACTCTAATTGTGGATATATTGTACTTTTAATTTAAACTACATTTTATTTATTTTAGCTGTATAATTATTTCTTAAGTGTGTTTATTTGTTTATTTTTTTTAAATTGTTTTTTTTCCAAATTTAATTTTATTTATTTTAACTTTTTAAGTGTTTTTGTTTCGTAGAATGTAATAAAACACAAATTTTGCTTTGTTATTTTGTCACATATTTTATGTTACTTTTTGCGTTACTGCAGTTTCGACATACTATGTCATTTTCAAACGACTTTTAAAAGTGAATGAATTACAAAAAAGTGCATAAATTTATACATATACTCTAAATTTAACATCTGGTTTATCCTTTACAATTGTTAGGTCCTATTTCTATTGTTACAAGTATACTGCTATAATAAACTTTTACAGTTAGTCGAAAATATTAAATAAGTGGGAATTTTTATGTCTGTTTGCAGAATTAAGAAGGTTTACATTACTATTTTTATTGTGTTTATAAATTTCTATGTTCTCTAATATATCTAATTTTTTACTTTTTTGTTCTAAGTGTAAAATTTGTATACTATCTATATTAGGGAAAGGATGACCAGAGTCTAGAAAATGGTTTGCAAAATTTGAATTTCTTTTGCCTAATCTAAATGATGCGTAGTGTTCTTTAAATCTTTTTTCGAAGCTTCGGCCTGTTTGTCCTATGTAGCAGCTATTGCACTCTGAACATTCTAGCTTATAAACTCCAGATTTTTTATGTTTATTAGTCTTGTCTTTTACGTTAAAAGGTGGTTGGATAATTTATGTGATGGTTTAAATGCTATTTTCATATTATTTTTACTTAAAATATTTGCTATTTTGTCAGATATAGGTCCAAAATATGTAAGGGTTGTGTATTTTTTGTCCGAGTTGGATGATTTTATTTTTGGGTATATTTTACTTATTGTGTATTTAATTTCTGTTTTTTGTTAATTAGGTTATTAATGTGTTTAATTTTGTAGCCGTTATTTATGGCAATCGATCTGATGGTATTTAGTTCTTTGTTTAATTTGTCTTGTTCAAGTGGGATGGCAAAGGCTCGGTGAACCATAGATCTATATGCTGAAAATTTGTGGCTATTTGGGTGATTAGAGTTACTAGGAATGGTTGTATCTGAAAATGTGGGTTTTCTATAATAAATTTAAAATTTGATATTTATAGAAAACCCACATTTTCAGATACAACCATTCCTAGTAACCCTAATCACCCAAATAGCCACAAATTTTCAGCATATAGATCTATGGTTCACCGAGCCTTTGCCATCCCACTTGAACAAGACAAATTAAACAAAGAACTAAATACCATCAGATCGATTGCCATAAATAACGGCTACAAAATTAAACACATTAATAACCTAATTAACAAAAAACAGAAATTAAATACAATAAGTAAAATATACCCAAAAATAAAATCATCCAACTCGGACAAAAATACACAACCCTTACATATTTTGGACCTATATCTGACAAAATAGCAAATATTTTAAGTAAAAATAATATGAAAATAGCATTTAAACCATCACATAAATTATCCAACCACCTTTTAACGTAAAAGACAAGACTAATAAACATAAAAAATCTGGAGTTTATAAGCTAGAATGTTCAGAGTGCAATAGCTGCTACATAGGACAAACAGGCCGAAGCTTCGAAAAAAGATTTAAAGAACACTACGCATCATTTAGATTAGGCAAAAGAAATTCAAATTTTGCAAACCATTTTCTAGACTCTGGTCATCCTTTCCCTAATATAGATAGTATACAAATTTTACACTTAGAACAAAAAAGTAAAAAATTAGATATATTAGAGAACATAGAAATTTATAAACACAATAAAAATAGTAATGTAAACCTTCTTAATCTGCAAACAGACATAAAAATTCCCACTTATTTAATATTTTCGACTAACTGTAAAAGTTTATTATAGCAGTATACTTGTAACAATAGAAATAGGACCTAACAATTGTAAAGGATAAACCAGATGTTAAATTTAGGGTATAAGGTATAAATTTATGCACTTTTTTGTAATTCATTCACTTTTAAAAAGTCGTTTGAAAATGACATAGTATGTCGAAACTGCAGTAACGCAAAAAGCAATATAAAATATGTGACAAAATAACAAAGTAAAATTTGTGTTTTTATTACATTCTACGTAAAAATGTATTGTCACAAAGTAACGGACAACTCAATAGATTGTTTTTTGTTTGTTTGTTTCTTTAAAGTTGTTATTTTTTAACCCATATTGTGCTTTATTTATTTTAACTGGATAATTATTGTTAGTGTTTACGTTTGTTTTTAAAAAAGTTGCTTCTTTTTATTGTATATTACATTTTATTTTTATTAATTTTATGCTTTATAAAGTTTGATTTTTAAAATTTTTGATTTAGGTGTATTAAGGCTTGTTTGTCAAATTATTTTTATTCTTTAAAACTTATGACGTGGTCAATGTTCAGAATTGAATGTATTTATGACAATAAAGGAATGATTATTATTATATTATTATTATTATGTTTTGTAAAACAAAATATAAAGGCATTACTAGTTTTTTAAGTGTGTTAAACTTAAGAAAATAAATTAAAGTATATGTATCTTACTATACATCGTTAAACTGTGGTAAAGGCATTTTTAAAAATGTCATGGCCAACTATGGTTTCCATTGAAAAAATAAAATTTTATGTCGTAGCTGAAAAACAGACTACTATATTTAATTTTGGAATAAACCTTTCTATTGGGAAGATAATAACCTGCAAATTTGCTATTTACAATTTTTTTCTATTCCAAATATTAACCGAGTTACAGAAAATAAACAATTTTGAAAAAAAGTGTTTTTGTTTTCTATCTAGTAAGCCATGATTTTTTAAAAGGAACAAAAATCTATTTAAACTAAGCTCTAAAAACTGCAATTAATTCCCCATTAAACCATTTCTGTAGCTGCAGCGGTTTCTGAGATCCCTTTACCAAGCATTGAAAAAGCGCATCATGTATTTAATTATTCTTAACATTTAAAGTAGTTTATTATTATCTCATACCCAAAGTAATCTTTCGATTTACACTTAAGAGAACTGTGCCTCTTATCACATTTTACCTATACCAGTTCGCTAAATTTACCTCATTTAATGCATTTATATAGCACAATTTTCAAGCGAGCTTAGCCTAAATGTAATTTAATGTATTAAATGCCTTTTAAAAAAATTAAGTACCTAGATTTAAACTAGGCAAAGTTAAAACGTTTATGGGAAACTCTAAAACTAAGTAATAAAGCACATAATTAAATTTACATTAAAAGTATTACAAATTGTCCATATGCAGTGCCGTTTAAAACAAAGTTATATTACGTTACTTATCAAAAAGTGTTTTTTTATTAAGCTCAGTAGTTAGGATAGACTAACAAGCTGCTTTATGGCCTGTGTAGTTTATACTATTTTTTGTGTAATTTTTAAACAAAAATATTAAGCATTGCTTATGGGTTAAAGAAAAACAAATGCTTGGGGCCATATTAAACATTAGTTTTAATAATTATTTTGTACTACCTATGTCGCAGGCAAACGGTTTTTTAGGCAAATTGGTTCTGTCTAGGCAAATGCTATTTGACTAGTAAATAAGCATTTGATTCTGAAATAGAAATATTTGCATAACCAGACGGTCATGCAAAACTGTCACATTGGCCTCTCCCCATGCCATGGTTAGTTATAGTTAGTTAAATATTCTTATTTAATTCCTAAATAAAGCAAATTCAAAAATATATATACCTAATCAGAACTTACCATAACCGCCCCAATGTGACAGTTTTGCATAATTGTCTATAGCGCTTCGAACCACTAACTGCTTTTAAACAATAAGCTAAAAAAACGATGACATAAAAATGCTAATAAATAAATTATAAATTTAAAGGGTAGCGGCGAATAATGATCAGAGTCCATTTGTTGCCAAACTCAGTACTTAAAATATAAGAACTATTAATAATGACGGCAAAAAAGTTTGTATTCCTTAAAAAACAACATTTAAAGATAGAACGTGCCGTCTAAAAACGCTCATGTTCCACGCGCTGACGGGAATATTGGTCAAATTTTTGCGCCATCCAGTATTAACTTAATGTCGCAAAAAAATTACCAATATTTGACCTAAAATAAAAAAATGCAAATACAGACAAAATTTGCTAATTGGACTTTAATCGTTATTCGCCGCGACAATTTAATTTACAAGTTAGTACAATAAGTAATAGAGATAAAAGATAATTAAATTTTAGCCGGTTTTAGAATGAAATATTTCGATAATAAACAACTATTAACTATTTGAATTTTGAAGCACAAAAGCTATTTTGATTTATTTAAAAAGAAAAACTATATTTTAATTTATAGAGTAAATTGGTAATCCCTAACTAAACCTAAAAAAATATTAATATTATTATTAAAAAAAATATTCACTTGTAATACCACTAGTGCTAAATTTATTTCCTGATTTTTTCAAGGCCACGAATATTTTAAGAATTTTCTTAAAATATTCGTAGCCGAGAAAAAATTTCCCGGAATAATTTAAGCACGTGTGGTATTTGGTAAAAAAATTTCACACCAAGTTTGTGTTAAATAAAATTCTTTTAAATTAATATTTGTAACTTTGACACGAGCTTTAAAATTTTAGTATAGCAAATATATGTAATTTTAGAGCCTATTATTGTTTATTCTTTTATATTAACTATACCTCATATTACTACAGTTGGTAAAAATAGTTCATTTTAATTTTTTAGACTTATACCTTGCTTTCGATTGCTCTTCACTTATGTCTAGTACTTTAGTCTTATGATATTATTTTACTAACTGTAGTTGTATAAAATTGTCATTAAAACCTTACATTATGTTATGTCTGAAATACTACAACTGGTACAAAATAACATTTTCTTTAATTATGTATGTGAATGACAGACATGACGTTAAAACAAATTTAATGATTATGTAAAAATATGTCCACTATAATTTGCTTCAGGGTACCCCAGACAGAAGAAAAAAATTCCGATAAATACTTGTGTTGTCATGGTAATGCAACCAAAACTACACATTTGATTGGTCAAAAAACAGTGGTGTGGCATTTTCAGGGCAATTTTTAACCTACACCCACAAACTTAGATAATTACTGCTAAGCACAAGAAATAAAAAAAAGTTAGTAAAATGTTATTAGCTGGAAATATAACTAAACATTTAAAATTATAAATAAATAAAAACGTATTATTGTTTTTAATAGTGTATATGATTTTTTTTTAAATTTTTCGAAAGGTGTTAAGCAAAACCTGCATGTGTATCAAGGTACTTCTAAAAAGCAATACAATATAGTCTGTTATCAAAGTATAACTTAACCCGTATTACGACTTAAGATTTTAGGAGTTGCAGTTACCACCACTAGAGAGTTGATAGAGACTGACATATTTAGGCTGGTAATTTTACAAATTAACACCCTGTATGCTTCAAACACTGTTTTATTTACAATTTGTTTTTTAACTTTTCTTTATTAACTTTCTAGCTAAATTTAACTTGCAATTTTATTTTACTCCTAGCCAAAAGTAATTAAAAATTTTACAAAGAGCATAAATCAGCCAACCCGCCGTGCTACGCTTCCTTTTGGTCTATTAGAAATTTATTTGAATGAACAGAAAGATTAGATATACGAAACCAGCAGTTTAAATTTAATAAAACCGTTGAGCTTAAATTTAGTTTTTTTGCGTTAATTGTAATTCCTTGCCTTATTTATTTATTTAACCTGATTGTATTAATTGTATTTTAATTAGAAAAGTTATCTTTTGTTTGTCGTTAACAGCTCTTTAACTAACAGTTTTTATACAATGTTTGTTGCAAAATTCTAAAACCAATTTTTAAAATATTACATTACCATCAGCAACAAAATTGTACTGGGTGTTATATTTTTGATTGATTTACGGAGTATTTTAAAAACCTTAAGGAATATCCAACATTTAATATAAGACTTTCAATCTGTTTTTTTTTAAGAAAACATTTGTAGTCAAAACCGTAAATAAAAAAATTGCCACTTAGACATGCCATCAATTTAAATGTATAGAATTTCAATACTTAATGTTATTGGGGGTATCTCGAAAACCATAAGGAATATTTAAAATCTAATATAGGATCCTAGATCTCATTTCTGAAGAAAGCAACTTTGGTAGAAACATCCCTCTGCGATCCCTCTTTTTCCGATTTTTATTTTAAATTGTGGGCTATTACAGTAAAAAACTTAAAAAATAATAATTATGTTGTTTTTTTTTTGTAAATATTGTACTGCAGTTAGTGGTTTTATATGGTTAGCAGTTTTTAACAAAATTACCTATTTTCCGTTTTTTTCTTTGAAACGCTTTGAATATTTCATATATATTGTTAAGGCTCACTCTAGGCATTAAATATATTGTATAGGACCACCCACTTTTTTAAACTTTTCTGCAAATTTTGATTTTCCATATATTTGGCTTATTTTTATTGTAGGACATGAGAGAAAAGAACAAAATCAATAAATATATTCGTTAAATACATTTAACATTAAAATTATCTTTATTGCTCCCAAATTTCTTCAATTTGTCTTAAGTGTATTTTTTTACGTTTTATATAACATTTAAACAAACTGTATTTTTTTAACATTAGTTTTTTTATTTATCGTAAAAATTAAGCATTTCCCATAAAAAAGACTAACGCCAGTCTGTGTATTAACAAATCCCAGAGTCATACGCAGGAGCAATGGGAAAAATTTCCCCTTCCCTTTCGGAGCCAAAAAGACCTCTAAAATACGGGTTATTTGCTGAAGGTGGGTCCTCCGTAAGCTTTTTTGCCCTGTCCCTCCCAAAACTAACTTTCTGCGTACAGACCTGACAAATTCAATAAGTATTTTATTAGAGTCTTTAATTTATTGAACAAAAGTATATTTTATAATTTCTCTAAAGACTCTAAGAAAAAAATGGTAACATTTTTCCAACTAATAGAAAAATAATTTGACAAAAAATTAATGAATGTGGAATATATGGTAATAAAATGTAATTTTTCAAACTAATTAACCAAGTTGGTGTCATCATTTTTTTTTAACTTGGAACAATTTAAATTATTTATTATTTTTTCCTCTCATAGCTCAATTTAAAATAGAAGCCAAATTTATATACAAACTTAAATAAAATAATAAAAAATAGGTTCGTAATAATATACAGATTGGTTAAAGTTGATCTAGGGATGGAATTTCTGTGTAACGAACAAAGATACTTATTATAATATGTGAGTAGCAAGTAATGAACCATAAACAAGTGTTGTCACCCTGCTTTCTGCGTATCAAAAGATATGTCCCACTTTTATTTTAATTGATTGAATCGTCTTGAGTCCGTCGCGTCGAATGGTTTAAAAAGGTGTCTAGATGCGTCGACACAACTTTAAGTTAGTTATAAATTTTTCTTCTCTTAATTTTTTTTCATAGATTTTCATAATAACTACTTAAGTCCGAACGCCATTGGTGTGGAGAAGTAAGTCCTCAGTAAACGCTTTCTAGCTTATTATATATATTATTGTTACAATATAATATTTGGGTGTAGGATTTTTAAGATTATTTAGCTAAACAGAAAAAAAGGAAATATCTTCCTTTTTTTTTTATAAGAGGAATTTGAAAGTTCTTGTATAAAAAATGTAGAGTGAAAACATTTAACTGGTTATCTTTTTGTGCTAAAATTTGACATTTGCTATTTAAATTTAAATTTATGAAAAATAAATGAAAGGTTTGCTTTCAAAACTTGGATTTTCTTTCAGGGAGGAACGAGAGCAAAAATAAATTACTTTTGCAAAGCAAACTTTAATATCTATTTTTTTAACAAAGTGTTCTTTTTAAGCCTTTTGCATTTGGTATATATTTGGTGTGGGGCTTAAGTCTTACTTTTAAGATAAAAAAAGAAAATCCTAGCTAGGCCCTTAATTTGGAATGCTTATCATTAAGTGTCTCCCCCGTGGTGCAGTAGACAGAGCTTTAATCTTTAAAGCCAGAGGCCGCCAGTTCGATTCCCAGCAGGGCAAACATATCTAGGTAGTTATTTAAAAATAACGACCGTGGTTGCACTACCGCGTTGTCTGAAAGGTGCTGTTAAATGCATAACTGCATGTTTCAGTGCTTGGACAACGTTGACGAAACAGGAGGAACGATGGGTTAAACATCTAATAACCCGACTCCCACGGTACTCTAGTATGTAGGCATATGCCGTCGTGGGATAAAGGAAAAAAGCAATGTAATATCATTAGGTTTACGTTTTGTACGCTTTATAATTTGTTTTTGTTAAATACCTAAATGTAATTATTATTGACTGAAATAATTCACTTTTACCAGCATTTAAAGCTCTATAGTAATTAAAAAGAACCAACACTCTTAATTATGTCACTGTGCTTCGTAATGATTTAATTTAACCTACCTTTGTTAATTATTCGCACTTCTGTCGAATGGCTTGTTAAAATGATGCTTAAGTAAAATGTATATATATATATATATATATATATATATATATATATATATATATATATATATATATATATATATATATATATATATATATAAAATAATAAAAAGATAATGTACCGGGTGTCAAGTTATAAATTTACATCTCCTTTAACCTAATTATTACCATTTAATGGCTTTAAAAAATACCTCATATCATGTACTATCTATCTTTATTCGTTTTGAAAATATGGCCATTTAAATAGAAAGAATAGGTGTAAACTTTAATAAAATAATTTACAGTGTGTCCACGGATGGACTTAACTATGCCTGTTATTTTTTATATATTTTTAATACTCTTAAAAAGGTATTTTTTAATAAAATTGTTCATCGTTCCAAATGCTAAGAGCTTTAATAATTAAATTGATAAAATTTTAAAAAATTGACCTTTATATACGGAGTGCTTGAAAATCTCAAAAATATTATTAAAAAAAAACAAATTTAAAAAATATCTTTTTGAAAACGCTTAAGACAAAAACCAATAGACCATAATTTAAAAATTCCCATACATTTTTTCTTACCGCTTATTATTCCTTGGAAAAATAGGTTAAAACTTTTTTTCAAAATTTCTGATGTTATTGGGATGCATTTAATATAAAGTAAAGTTAAAGTTTATGTAAGTAGTAACACAAAAAGTAACGATTTATTTAACAAAAAGTTAATACAAGTTTTATTACCTTTTCATGCGATTTAAATAAGTAATTAAAAATATTCTGAACCGTTTTTTTTTTTTTTTGGTTGATTACCCAACCCATTTACGTAATTTTCAATTTTTTGCATTATATAGGCTAATTCTTTTTAACGCTTTTATAAAAAATTGGTATTTCAAATTAAAAAATGTTTTGATTTTTTATTCTTTTATTTTTTAAAGAAATATTTTTTAATTGTGAACAGAAGCAAAAAATTTCATAAAAAAATCTTACTTTTATTACGAAAATAATTGTTTATTAGAATTTATTACAATTTTTTTAAGCTTTTTTTAAACCATTAAAGATGGACATATTTAATATGATATTTTTGTAACGCTTTTTATATTATCTTTTTCGTGGATATTCCATATACAGGGTGTTATATTTATTATATATATAGTATATTATTATCTTAAAAGATAAAACCATTTTAATAATTGATCAGATACTACAGAATTAATCTAACAAAATGTTTTTATTTCTTTATTATTAAAAAAAAATAAAAGTTAGGAATTACAAATTATTCTTAGGATTTAGATGGTTATATTTCCGAAACTATTTAAAATAGATTTATTAAATATGGAAAAATAATATAAAGGATACTCCATTTAAAAAATTATACTTTTGTCGTATCCTGTATATCATATAAGAAAATACAAATCTAATAACTAATTCAGAAAATTAATTAATAACCTTATATTTTTGTTTATATTGTACGATAAAAAAATTAAATTAGAGGGTGGCGTAAATTTAGGTTGACACCCGGTACTTACCATCTTTTATACAAAAAACTTGCCTTGTAGATATCCGAGTTTTAGTGTTAACTGGTGATTTAAAATAAGTTTAAACCGTTATTGAGTATATTAACCTGCTAGATGCTACCTTTAACCATAATTATAAGTTGAAAAATTTTATACAGGGTGTCTCAAGTCTATTAATACACGAAATACCTTTTTCTTGGACAAGACACATACATAAACTTAAAATAAAAATAATTATTTAAATACACTTATTTTGTTGACACTATTTGTAAATATACACGGTGTCACAAAAGCAGAATTTTCATTGTTAAGCAAGTTTTATTTTTCTAAAATAACTTTTTCATTTTATAAAATTTTAACTCCTTATTGAATTTCCACATAAAAGTTGTATAAAATGATGTACGTCAATTATTGTTTATTTTTAAGATATTAAGAGTACGTCAATGTAGAGGGTGTTCGAATTTCGTTGCAATTGCAGGGTATATTGATTATTTTTAAAGATAGAGACTTGCGGTTTTCGCGAACTGTTGCTACTTATTGATAAGAGGAAAGATAACACCAAAATATTTTTATTGCCACCTTAGTTTTTGACATATAGGGCGAAGTTATTTTTTTCCCATTTTGGGATTCTTCTCGTATTTTAGTTGTCTTGTAACTTACAACCGAAGGAGAAACTTATATTAGTAAATATTTTTAAGTAGAATTTAGTGGTGTAGTTAGACTTTTTTATATTTTATATTTTTCGAGATATGGACCAAACACATGATTTTTCTTATGGAACACCCTGTATATTTTTTATTTAATAAATTATAGCGAATAAAATACTTCTAACAATATAAAATGCTTAATATTTATTTTATACCTTTAGAATTTAAAGGGATATTTTTAAGTTGTTTAGCCTTTAGTTTATAATCTGTTTACATTTTACGGCAACACCTAACTTTTAACTATTTTACACTGCTTAGCACTTCTATTTACTTTTTGGTTTTTTAAGCTTGTTTACTTTCTAAATAATTATAAACTTTTTAGATCAGCACAACTGTGTTTATACCTAAAACAGCCTCCAAAATCAGTATGTATTCATAATTTTTAAAAAACATTCGATTAAAAAAATATATAGAAAACCATGTATGAAACTGGTGCCAAAATTATCATAATTTGTTTTTACAGGTATTAGTTTCATATACAGGGTGTCCAAAAGGGTGAAGTCGAAATTAATAAGGGTAATAAAGTAAGCTAAAATAATGTTAGTACTTTAGGCCGTCGCGACCAGCGACTGCATCTGGCTGTGACCGTCTGATTAAATATAAATACCGTGTTTGTGGTTTGGTTGACGCGTTCCAGCAGCGGAAGCTTGCAACCGAGACGTTGCGTCTGCGACTCGACTGCTCTGGGTACCAGTATAGACGCGGGGCTCTGCGATTCTTTGTTTTTTAAATGGTGAAATTTGGTAAATATTTCTCCTCAGTGGCGGAAATTTTACTGCATTTAATCCAGACTTTGTCAACATGTCTTTAATAGTGTTAAAACAGAATGAAATTGGTGTAGATTTGGGCGAAAAAATTCTTTATTTTTATTCTTCATTTTTAAATTAATTAGCAATCAAAATCATTTTTTGTTCTTTTTAAAATACTTGCGTTTCGCTCCTGTCCAGCAAAAAAATGATATAGTAACAGTTTTTCTTCCTATTGCAACAACATTATTTTAATCAAGCTATATAACTTTTTACTTTTATTATTTATTAATATAGAGGGTGTTGCAAAATGTGTGTTGTAAAAACCCTTAATATCCTTTACCAATTTTGTTTAAATTTGGCATTATTATTTATAGCACAAAGGAAGTGATTTATCACTAACTTAATTATATTAAGTAAGTTCAGTATCGTCTAAAGAATATTTCTGGTAACTGATACGCCTTTACGGACTGTGTAAAAATGTTGTACTTTCTTTAGGTTAAGCAAATAAAAATTTAGCTTTTATGTCTCTTTATTTTTTTTTGTATCTTATTTACTTAAAGTGAAAAAAATAAATTAAAATTCCACCTAATTACATATTTTTAGACCAAACGTTCCCGTTTTCTTCTTAAAATTATTTTTTACAATTTGTATTAGCGATTATGTAACAACAGTTTTTTTTTCTAAAATAAGTAAGTGTTTTTTTTTTTGTTTTTTTGAGAAGTTTAACATCCTGTATCTTGAAACCAAAAATTTACGGACCCATATTTATATGAACTTTTCTTACATTTACTTTTTCTATACATATTTTCTGATGTACAATCTGCCCTTAAATGCTCTTAACAACATTCTGTAACACTCTGTATACATATACACATATGTCTATCGCGATTAAGGGAGATATTGACCTTTAAAGTTCGTATTAAAAAAACGTATTTAAATTATAACTTTTGTACTGTTGCCACAGTACCAATGGTATTTGGGCAACTACCTTTATACCAAGGGTCCTTTTATAGGTAAGCGGCTTTTCAGTAAGTCGGGATTATACAGGGTGGTAATTTTTTTAATTCTTTGTATGTATTTTTAACACAGGTAAAAAATTTTATATTTTGCTTTAACCGTTTGATCCCTTATCTTTTTTCTTCAAAAAGGTATACCTCATTTAAATTGACATCTTGTACCTTTCTTCATAAAATCGCATTTTTAGTCCAGACATACCGGTATTTTGTATGTAATACAATATTTCATTTTTTTTTAATTAGTATTTTGTGGAAAATTATTTAAAAATTATATTTTTGAGCCTTTAAAGCTTTATTATACAGACAAAGACTGTTTTTAACAATTTAACCATATTTTAAACATTTTCTAAAATAGAGGATTTTTTATTACATACAAAGTGCTGGTCTGTCTGAATTTAAAATGCAATTTTATGAAAAACGGTCCAAGATATCGATTTAAATAATTTATACTTTTTGCAGGGTAGAAAAATATCAAATTTGTTACCTGTGTCAACAATACATACATAAAATGAAAAATAATGGTCTCACCCTATATAATCCCGGATTACTAAGAAGCCGTTTACCTATTTTAAAAAGCATTAGTATAAGAATATTTAGTTGCCCTAATATCATTAGTACTGTCGCAACAGTTAAAAGTTTTAATTAAAATATATCTTTTTATTCTATCTTTAAAGGTCAATATCCCCCTAACTAAGCGATATAATTTTTTTGTAATGAATTACTAACATTATTTTGGCTCACTCCATCACGTCAAATATTTTTGACCACACCTTTCCGGACACCCTGTATGTGAAATGTCACTATTTTTTTAAATCATATGTTTTTTAGAAATTAAGAATAGATACTGATTTTGGACGCTGTTTTGAGAATAAACACAGTTGTGCTATCTAAAATATTATGTTTTTAAATATTTGGAAAGTAAACAAAATTAAGAAACCGAGAGGATAAATAAGGGCGCTAAGCGGGGTAAAATAGTTAGAATTTAGTTGTTGCCGTAAAATGTAAACAAATTATGAACTAAAAGTTAACTTTATTTTTGGTTATAAAGTTTATATCATGGCCTACCATAAGAAATACAATTTTAAAAGTAAAAACATTAATTTAGGGTCAAAAAGTATAAAATAACTATTAGGTATTATCTATTTTTAAATGCCCTTATCCGATATCTTGAAAAATATAAAATTTTAAAGAAATCTAACTACACCACGTAAAACTACTCGACTGAATATCAGTTTTTATTTTGGTTGTAAGTTACAAAACAACTAAAATACGAGAAGAATCCCAAAGGGTTCCAAGATAAATAGTTCCAAAAACTAATTTTGCCCTGTATGTCAGAAACTAACAAGGCAATGATAAACATTTTAGTGTCATCTTTTGTTTCACTAAAAAGTAGTAACACATTAGTTACCTTTCATTTTATGAATAGATTGTTCAGCAATTAAGTTTATTGTAGTTTAGTACCCATTATATTTACTTACTAAATCCAAAACCAGCAAAAACTTATTTGTTGCTGGTTTTTAGGGCAGCTAATTTAATACAGGTATTTAAAATAAATTAAATTGCTGATCTGCCAATTAGTACCTAGTTCTTACACTGAAGTGTAATTGTATTAATTTGTAAAGAAATACGCGACCTAAATTATTTATTGATTATTTTAATTGTACTTTACACAATAATAATAAAAACTTACTTTCGTAACAATTGCGCCGAAATACTTTTTCGCATGCAAAAGCAGTTAAACAAACGACGGAAAGCGAAGTTCAGATAAGCTTTATGTGCGGGCCAGGCGCTTTGCGCAAGTGTCATTTTTTATATGAGTGGTATGTTTTTATTCTTATATTTCTTAAATGCAAATAGTATTGGTAAGTGTTAGCGCTTGTCTCTTGTTGCTTTAACAACTAATTACATTTTATAACATCATTCTCATCTTTGCGAACGCAAACCGGTGCGAAAAGTTACTACTTCACAAATATCTCGGAAAGCCCTAATATTGTAAATGACGTTCTTCTAGTAAACAAATATCCTTACCCGTTTCTCATAGATCCACAGCCGTTCCATCTGATCCAACTGCTATCAAACCGAATAGGTCAAATGTTTTCTTTAGAAAGAAAAAACAAATTTATCTAGGAAAATAACTGTCGGTTTCTGGTGCCATTGTATTTAAAATAAAGTTAACCTAAAACAGTAAAATGTTTTTTCACAATTCCTTTTTTATACCTATATTGCAATTTAATTGTGTAATATTTTCAACCACCAAGGAATACTACTGTTATATGCGTTTTAGCTGATACAGTGGTGCAAGCCTCGCGTTGAGACACTCCAGTTCTCCTGATCTTCATTTTATTTATTTTGCATTGTGAATTATTTTAGGCCATTATTTCAATGTCCTCCAACAACGCAAGTTATCGCCAGTACCACCATAACCTTGCCGAATGCTATTATCCCCAGCTCGCAATATTTAATCAAAAAATAACCACAGGCGGGCAGATTTACATGGTTTAAGAAAACTTCAGGCATACAAGTTTGTTTTGTTAAAAAAAAGGAAACATTTTTACTACATTACAGGATAAGGCACTATAAAATATGTATACTTTGGTTTTTGTTAAAGTTTGCAAAATATTTATATATATTTTGCAAACTTTAGACCTAAAGATAAAATCCTAAGCCGTTCATATTTGAACATGAGTTTTTGTATTACAGAGGCACATTTTAAAGACTGTTCGAAAATCATGTAACAAAAATATTTATTTTACGACCGTTAAAAAAATGCTGTTAATTTAATCGTTAACATGAAGTTAAAGTACTTCATTCTAGTACACTACAAAAAGCGTTAAAAAAATTAACTTTTTTACTTCTACTTCTAAGCTTTTTCCACTCTTTGAATTAGTATTTTGTTTCCATTCCTTCTACAATAAACAAATATAAATTTATGCAATGTAACAGTAAAGCCGACATAAACTGAACCAAACGGTCAAGTTACCTTTGATTTCGTCATTATTTCTTTTAGGTTATGTGTCACGAGTTTTAAAATTTAATAGTTTGCAAATAAATTTATTATAAATTATTGAAATTTAGTAGTAATAATGAATTTTGATGATTAAAAAGTTGAAAAGGAATTTATACTGCTTTAGTATTATTTTTACAAAAAGTAGGTACTTACAATTTTTAAAAATTAAATAATAAATACATACTTATGAAGAGGATAATTGTCTCGTTGCCATATAATGGCTGTGCTGCAAAAATTAAAATTAATAAGGTAAGATAAATAAAACATGCATAAAATGGTATTTTGGGAAATTTTTATACGCTCGTGGAAAAAATATAGTATGTGACACATGCAGGAAGTGTCTTTTTTACTCATGGGATTGCCGCACTCGCCTAACGGCTCGTTCTGTCCAACTTTTCATTCGTGAAAAAAAAGTCTTACTTTATGCACTTGTTATATAAATTATTATTTTTGATTTACCCTAATGTTGAATTCGCAACCCACATTATATGTGGCTTGTTTAATAATTGACGACCCGCCCATATAGGCATATTGTATATTTTAAAAGAAAAAGGAAAATATAACATTAAAAAAGTAGTGACAGGACGTCTCAGTAACCATATAATCATTTTGAAAAAAATGATAATGTAAATTGGTACAGTAAAAGCCTCTAACCAACTTTTGAAAATTATGGATTTGCGTTTTAAATATATAGATCCTTGGTTAAAAGGTCGGTTTTTATAATTTATTACCCGATTCTTTGGGTTAAAGTTAGCATAGATCCGGGCAAAGATTCTACCGCACTATTTATTCTCACACTGACAACACCCCTTTGGCAATTTTTACGGCTTTCTAGCCTTCTTTAATAAATGTAATTGTAAGTATCTGCGTCTTTTACAACATCCCTTAATTTGGCTTTAAAATAAAATAAGCATTTTTTTATATCTTTTTTGTACCTTTCTTAAGAAATATAGCTTAAAGCAAAAATATAGGTAACAAAAAATCGGTTCTCTGCAAAGTCAGTTTACTGACGATAGTTGACCGTGGCAACGTCATAGCGGACCGATGCTATTTATTTTAATGATGAAAGCACGAATATTTGACAATATGTCACTGAACATATATTAAATATCGAAATAATCATTATCTTTATCACCGCAATTATCGTTGCTATAAACAATTGACACTACATTCACTTTTTTCTGCACGCTTACTCAAGTAGGAGAAAACAACGCCGAACGCCGAGATTGTGCCTCTTTGTCGCTCTGTTCCGCGCTCTCGCTTGCACTTCAAGCCTTAAATGGAACGCGCGAGACCAGGCCGCATGAGTCATGGTTTTGGTGAGTACAGCCGGGTCCCTCGAATTATAGGATGTTGTCATAACAAAATTTAATGGCACAGTTGATCCCATGATTATAAGGCTCTTTTATGTTAACATTAAATGGCCGTAAAAAAAAATATATACAAACCTATTTAATTAGATATCTACAATAATAAGGATCTTTGCATAACGGATTCATACTGGACCAATACTAACTGACGGAAAATATTATGAAGATGATATTTTTATCAAACCAAAGAAATGGAACTATACATATATAAATGTTTTTGCCATTAGATCATTTATAATTTTTTAATTTATTTTAAATAAAGAATAATTAGAATATAAAAGAGCTGAAAAATATTCCTGAACAAAAAAAAGAAAAAACATCGGTTGTTTGCAAAGTCGATTTACTGACGATATTTGAACGTGACAAAGTCGAAAGAATCATTACCTTAACAATTGACACCATATTCACTTTTCACTGCACGCTCACTTAAGTAGGAGAGAAACAGATGTCGAACGACGCGGAGATTGTACATCTTTGTCGCTCGTTCCGCGCCCTCGCTTGCACTTCAAGCCTTAAATGAAACGCGCGAGGTAACGGCAAATGATTCATGTTTTTTGGTGCGTGCAGCCGAGTTTACGAATTATAAGACGTTGTCACGTCAAAAAGAACGTCGTCAGAAGAGAAAATCGTCGCGTTACTATGGACGCATGCATTTGATAAAAAAATAAGGGACCCGTATTTTTTATCGGAAATTAAACACTTTAAAGGGGTGAAGTAAATATTTTTTTTTATATTTCTCCGGAAAATTTTTGTGAAACGACAATAGGTTTATGATGAACTACTTTTATCCAATTAAAATTAACATCAAAAAAGAGATGCTGGCACTCCACCAAAATAGGAACAATTTTAAAGTCCAGTACTAAAATATGTTAAATTTTTCTTTGCAATTAGCCCTTGTTTCGGTTAGTATTTTTTCCTATATATTAAGTATATATGACCGAAATTTATTATAGTATATAGAATTATTTTTCATTTCAGCTGTTTAAAAGATTTAATAAATTTATTTTTTGGTATTAATTATAACATTTATTAAAGAAAAAGTTGCTAAATTGGAAAAATAAAATTGGCCGGTTATACATCAATATTTTGTAACTAATACACTACTAAACAAAATTGCAAATAATAGCTACTGAGTTTAATATTTCTGTTTGAATTGAATTTGAAATAACAAAAAAGTTTTGTATTTATAATTACAAAGAAATTTAAAATTCTATTAACGGCCTATAAGTTTTTTAAGAAATTTTTAAAGGCCTTTTTGTTACAAAAGACTTAGTAAATTATATTTAGAGTTAAAACCTTTTAGCCAGTGTCTGAATAAAATAGCGTTAATAAAAGGCAATATTTTATGATAAATTCCATTAAGTACCAAAACGCACAAAATAAATGCCATTAACTATTACATTAAACCGGCTAAAGATAAGTAAGAAACTAATTTTTAGCTTTTACCTAAAAGCGGAGATAATAATTAAATAAAATAAAGTTTCCAAATTAAACTTTATTTATTATTATATGTATAAAAACACAAACATCAAAATACCTAGACATTATGTTTTGTTATTGAAAATAGAAAGAAAATTGATAATAAACTTTATTGTGAAAGTGAAGTGATAAGTAATATTGCCCTAAAGAAGTAAAGCCATTTAATTTTATAGATTTTTAACAAAATGGTAGCTTTATCATCTATTCAAAAACAACAATTCATTTTAAGTAAAGAAATTATATTTTCTTCTGTGATTTTTGTGTAATCTCTACAGGCTGATATCTATAGGTTTGTGAGCGGCCAACAAACAGGTGTAAGTAAGACTGGTGGTAAATGGAATGGAAAATATTCTTGTTTTTACTGGCTTAAAGAGTTTTTCTAAGGCATCAAAAGAATAATAGGCTTTTAATTTTTCTTATTTGCATATGTTTGTATATATTTTAACGAGATAAAAACTCGAAATTTTTATAGGACCGCTCTCGGGCGTTCTATGCCATCGGGATATTGCTTAACTGGAAGCAATTTTGAGGCTAAGGTCTTTCCAGTATCCACGCGAACTGACACGACGTCCACCCAAAGGCGTCGCGATGCCAAACACCGAGTTTCAGTAAACTCGCGTAGTGCAGTCGAAAGTTACGGAAGTTAAGATAAATTTGGGGTTAAAATGATTTTAATTGTTTGTTTGTCATTGTTAAAATGTAATTTTGTGTATTACCTAATGTCTCTTGTGATTGGTGTTTAGTATGACAAGATTACCCAGTGAAGTTTTAGAAACTTAGTAAAACTATAATTAAGAATTCTAAAAATTTTTAAATTAAAAAAGCGGTATTAAAATATGGATGTTGATACTAGGACTGAATATAAAAATTAAACATGTGGTACCTGGGTTGTTTTAATTTTAAAAAAAAAAACACGTCACTAGAATATAAGGGAATATAATTGAAATTGCTCAGATTTTTTTATTTTATCTTTAATAGATAATTTAGTGTTAGTTGGTGATTTTAGAAAAAAAAAAATGCGGAATATTCATAGAATACTGAAGAATTAAATCGAGAACAATACGAGGATGGGAGAGAGAACTAGGGGGTGCTGGAAGTGGGTAAAGGAAGCACCGAAACAGCTGAGCTACTCTAAGAAGTATATAAACTACGATTAAGGAAAGTATAACAAGTAACTGAACCCACAGTAAAGTACCTAACCAGAGGCATGAACTACAGCAAAAGCCCAGAAGTACGTAATTAGATTGGTTTGAAGCGCCACAGATGGCCACAAAACTGTCACATTTATGGGGATCATGAGGTAGTTCTAACTAGTTAAATATTTTGTTTTTCGTTGCAATTCAGCTTTGTAATAGGAAATTTAAAAAAATATTTTTTCGAGGCACATGATCGCCTCAATGTAACGGTTTTGTATAACAAATCTCGCCGGTTTTTTAAAGTAATCAGAATCTAACCCTAGCAGGCAGATAAAATAAAAAAATATTACTTTTCTTTACTATTATAAAACAGTAAAAGAAAACAGATAATATTGACTAATATTAATAACACCATAGTTATAAAAATTAAGAATACTTACGGTGAAAATCAGTTTGTCATATGGTGGTGTCACCTATTGATAAATTCGTTACTAAAAAAGTGATATAACGTCATTTCACAAATATAAATCGTATAAGGCAAAAATACGGAATCTAAATAATAAAGTTTATAATATATATTTTATAAAAGAACTTGAACTATTGTAGAGTAAAATATGACTAATATGGCAGTTTTTATTAAAAGCAGAACCATTTTCAGCCTGCTCAGGACTCAATCTGGACCTGGCGGATAATTTGTTTTTGGGAACTTTAGTACGTTGCAATTAGTTTAGACGACGTGTGTTTAACGTTTTGTGTTGGCAGATGATTTTAAATTGTCTTCTCATAAATGGCTACTTTAATATTATAAGATCATTTACTCCTGGACCAGGTTGGATTGTCAATGTAGAAAATTACAACAAATGGTTACACCATCTGGAGAGTATGTCAAAGAATACATTTGCAAAATTTAAAACGTTCCTTTTTAGTCGTTGATATGTATTTTTGTATCCTCAAAGTATGTCCAAATCAAGTTTTGCTTTTTAGCTAAGGATACAATTTTGGAATTATACGTCTGTGACTAAAATAAGTTAAAGTTAATATAATAATTTTTGGTGTTATAAATTAATTTAAAGAAAAACAAACTTGTTCTTTGCAAGATTTTTATTCGATAACGATAAAAATTTAGGCTTGGATATTGGGTTTTAAAACCCATGAAAAACATTATTTTAGAAGAAAAATTTGTAATAAAAAAGTTGTCCATTTAGTGTAAACTTTCAAGTGAATCTTGTATCAATTATTAAGGGTTTATTATGTTTTAAATTAAAAAAGTATTTTATTAGCTAGTTTTTAGTTTATATCTTTTATTAACTTATATAAATAATCTATGGCAACAAATATTTTCTTTACCTGAATTTTTGGGCGAAATTTAGTTCTTTATACCACTTGGTCGACTATTCCCTAGGCAATCCACAAGTAATGGTTTGTAGTTTGTAAATATCAAAGCATACTTCAGAATATGTCAAAACAAAAAAACCGTTTAGGTGTAACTATCTTTGCAAAAAAATAAATGATAAACAAAGCAATGACTTATTACGTTTTATTTTTATTTTATATATAATACAAAATATATATATATACTGTTTTGTAGCTACAAACAAAACTAACTTTTCAAACCATTTTAATAAATAAAATTTAATAACACAATATTGTTTGTTTGAGAAACAGTAATATCTAAGCCAATTAAATTTACCACAACATAACCCAGATATAATGTTTACTATTACCTTACAACATACAGTGTGTGGTCCAGTTAAGTGGGTAAAAATAAAAAACTTCTTTGTTTGTTTCTCGGAAAATTTGATTTCTTAAAAAAGTAAGTTCATGTAGTAATAAATTTAAAATTAAAAAAAAGAAGGATTTCTTAAAATTCTCGTTGAAAAGAACAAAACCCACTTTTTCCATACAATTTATATAACCATAGAAAACTTATCCTTTAGAATAAGGGTACCTACTTGTGTTTCTCATGTGCCAAAAAAAAACAGTCCATAGATCAAGATACATTTACCTGTTTGTCTAATTAGGTAAATTTCATGACAAGTTTTTCGCATTCTAGTTACCTTGCTGAACAAGTTTTCTCGGTACTAACCTGTTCAATGCATCGTTGCAGGTCATTGTCAGGTTAGTGAACACTTTAGCTGTGGCAATATGACTAAGTGTTTATAACAAGGAAACTTTCAAATACCCAACAAAAATTTAAACAAATCACTTTTGCCCAGGTACCCATATCGTAAGAAAAAGCATAAAAAAACTAATATCCACAGGGTGAGTTATTTTTGAGATGCTTCTAAGCAAAGCCTTTATGTACTAATGCATGTTTTCAGTGCTTGGACAACGTTGACGGAACAGGGAGAACGATGGGTTAAACATCTAATAACCCGACACCCACGGCACTCTGGTATTTAGGCATATGCCTTCGTGCCAGAATGTCAAAAAGATAAAAAAAAATCTCCCCTTAATAAAAATAATAACTAACGCAACATTGAAGTCCATATGGGATTGAACAACTGCGTTATTATTTTTATAAACTTATTATTTTAATATGACCTTTAATTTTATTTACACGTATGCCACAAACCCATTTTGTAGAAATGCCTAAAATACTTACTCCGTGTCTTGGGTATTCCGCCATGTTGGTTGGAATAACGTCACACAGCTATTTATGCATTGTCATTAAACTATACGTGTGTACCTATAAACAAAGTGCGTTAAATAAGAAGAGTTTTCATGAACACTTGTAGTATATGGACATCTTCAGTTAAATATAATCAAGGTTTAAAAATGTCGTAACATTTAGTTTTTTGAGCATTAAAGTTATTATGAGATGGTTGGAAAACTGATTCACTTTTTTTAACTCTGAAAAATATTTCGCCTTCCCGCTTTAAACATTTTGTACTTATCCAAATCTTATCTTAAAACATTATATATTACAAATGTACATTTTATTATTTATAAAAAAATACCAGAAAAAGGTCCAATGAAGTGCGGTTATTAAATTATATTTCTAAATTAAATTACTATCAGCTAAGCCGTCTCTATAAAATGTTCTGGTTTGTTCTGTTTCTGAATCTTGCGGAACAAAAAGTTATAGTAGCTGGTCGTGGTTGTAAAAGGGCTTGTGCAACAGAAGTAACCAGAACTTTTATGGGGGCAGGTTAGCTCCACAGTAAGTATTATTTGATTCATTAACAACATTCACAATTTTGGTATTCCTTATGAATGAGAAAATGTGATTTTTCTAAAAATTTAAAGTTAGTATTTTATTTTACTCTACGTTATTTGCAACCACTACAAAGCATTTCTCATTAACTTTCCAGAAAGGTGCCACATAAGGCAGGATTTAAGATTTTAAGTGACTGGGGGTGCAGCTTAAGGGATTGATAAAGGTGTTTAGAAAAATATGCCATAGATTTACTAAAGGCTTTTGCTTGTCGTCCTGGAAATTTAAAATATATACAATAAAATATTTAAAAGAAATTTTAGAGAGTACTGCGGTGATCCTGGATATTTAAAAGTAACTTTAAATTCCTAGCATATTTTTTTAGTAAACATTTTCGACATTAGCGAAAATACACGTACTCTTATTTCTGGAGCCATAGATTAAATTTTTGGCCAAACTTCGTAGATGCTTATACAATTTGATATCTAAGGATTGCTTTTTAGGCACTCAGCACATGGGTCGGTGAAATAGCGACGACACAGAGATTCGACCGGCTTTCGACAGTATGTACGCGTATATTCGTCTTTGAAGTGGCGACAACCATACCAGAGACGAGCATGCGTTTAATGAAAAATGTTTACAATATTCTTAGCCAATAAAAACATATAATAATCGGATAGCGCCGACGTTCCCCAAACCCGACCGCAGAAGAGCCAAAAGCTAGCCCATAATAAGGACCCTTTAAGACAAGTACGAAAAGGCCTGAATCCACCGAACAATATTTTACAAACAAAAAAATGAAATGTTTTCTTACCTGACAAGGTTAACTCTTTTGCAATTTCATTCCAAGCCTCTTTCTGTGTAATCTTTTTAGCAAATATATTTTTAAAATATAATTATAAGGTACAGGACGTTGTTTTACTTTCCCCACAATCTAATATTAAATAAATCCATGTTTGGTCCAAACACTTCAAAACGTAATTCCTATTTTCCCGTGTAACAATCAGACACAATCACAACAATGAATCACACACTGTAAACAAAATACAACACTGTTCTGTATCAAGGTGGTGGCACTACCGGGTTGTTTAAAGGTGCTGTGAAACACTTATAACTGCATGTTTCGGTGCTTGGACAACGTTGACGGAATAGGGAGAACAATGGATTAAACATCTAATAACCCGACACCCACGGTACTCTGGTATTTAGGCATATGCCTTGAGTGGGATGTCAAAAAGATTTAGAAAAGGTTAGTTTAAATTTATACTAGGAATCAGGTTTGCGACACATCCTTATCTTTTAGGCGGTTCGAGGTCGGGGAAAGCAAGAAAAGGCACTCCACGCAAAAGTTGGCAAGACTGGGTGAAATCAAAGCTGATGATCAATCCAGTGGCGTCTAGAATTTGCGCATTTCACTTTGCATTGATTTGAAAGTGATATTTGTTAAAAGATGTAACTCTAAATGTTTTTATTTAAAGTAAAAAAAAATACAACATAATAATAGATAAATAAAGTTAAGAACTGTTGTGTAAACGGTTGTTCTAATAATACAATAAATATTAAAAACAGGGTTTTGGCAAAAAATGATAGAGTCGTGATAAAAAAATACAAATTTAAGCATCAAAAACCACCATATATCTTTAATGCAGAAAAAACCTACTGCTTAATAAAACTGGGAAAGATTCAAGAACTCCCGCTTACTTAAGCTAATTTAAATATTGTGAAGTGTCTATAAAATAAAAGACATGCTTAATTTTTAGATAAGTCAATGTTTCCAGTATTTTTTTAATTTTAAAACTCCCTATTAAGAGGCGGAGATGCCTGATAGGTCGGATAACGCCACCCACCTGGGGCGGACATCAAATATTATATTTATTGCTATAAAATTAATATATTAATAATGCCTAAAATAAAATATAATTAATTACCTACATTTTGATACATTAATAATGCAAATTAATACTTATGTTTGGTATTTAAGATTAAATTTTGACAGGTTTTATGATGCGCAAATCAGCTTAGTTAGCAGTTTAGCTATAATGTTTGTATTGAGTAATAGATATTGGACCGATTAGAGGTTGCGTTTAGAAATTTGAATGGTGGATAGCGTTATCCACTGTGAGGGCATCCCAGATTTTCCCTAAATGAATGTGTGTCCAGTTATTAAAAATTATTATAAATTAGAACCTAATAAGGAGTTGTTAAGAGGTGGATAAAACCAAAGAATTTTGCTAGTGTAGCTCCGCAATAACATATTAATAGGTATAACAAAGCAAATTTCAAATCAAACGGTATAAATGGTAGTTTACATCCTTAAAAATATGTTTTAAACTAATGTTCAGTTAAAATTACGTTTTTATTGCTTTATAACAATATTACTTGCTCTTGCACTGCACAACAGCAATGTAAAGTAGTACGTGTTTTGGTAATTTTTACCACAAAAATATCAGTTTAAACACCATTCTCTCTATGACTCTCAATGGTTTAAGCTAACATCTAGGTAGGTTTATGTACTGCACTCCTTATATAACTATTTGTGTCGATATGCGGTATGTTAAGTTTAATATAAAAATTATCAAAACAATGAATATGTCGCATAACACTTTTGTCTAAACAAATTTGATGTTTGTTTTGTTTTCCAACCTAAACTTTGAAAACTTTACTTTACTTAGAACGCAGGAGTTTCATGGTTACCATACCATTCATGTAATTATTTAGGGATTGTGGAATTAATGAAGTTAATTAGTTAAGTAAACCCTAAAGCAATTAAAATTTGTGGCCAAAATACATTAAATTAAGAACAGATAATTTAGTTAAAGAATATTGAAATACTTACAAGATTTTAATTTAGATTTAGTTTAAAAATAAGTTTAATAAATACTTAGCCTCCATTGTAATTGTTGATCGCAATAAAATTTAATTGTTTTATATTACTTTTATTTTATATATGTATTTTAAACGATAAAAAAAAACTAGTTAAAATAACATACGTTTAAATCTTTAAAAATTAAAATTACTGTTAGGTTCTCCGCACATGGGTCTATTAAATAGCGCGACGAAGGCGCGATTTATATGCCTGTATTCGCGTGTTAAAGCAGAGATCAATTTTTCTTAGCACTCAGCTTACTTACAACTCTTTTGAGTATTTTTATTGTAAAACAATGTTTTCCTATCAGGCAAGCATTATCTATTACGAAAAAAAAACAATAAACTGACTAACAAAAATATTACTCTGTCGTCTTCGTCGCTTGTAAACCGACCCATGTGCGGAGAGCCTTGGTATTATGGTTTTAGCAATTAATATGTACTAGTTTGAACTTTTTATTAAATACTTTAATTTTAAATTAAAAAACTTAAATGAGTTTTAAAAAAAAAGCAATTAATTTTTTTAATATAGTAATTTGAAAGGGAAAGACAATTTAAAAAAAAAAAAAAACGTATTTTTTTAATTTCTAGTAGGAGTCATGATTTTCTGGAGAAGCAAGAAGTGATTAAAACTAAGTTTTTAAAAACTACAATTTTTCCCCATTTGCTTATCCCTGTAGCAAAACGATGATTTTGAAATCACCAAAGTGAATTTAAATGTTTATTCGAAAACAAAAACGAATACTAAGAAAATACAAAAGACTTAATAACAGTAGTTGAAAAAAAAATGCAAGATGTTTACAGAGTTGGTTGCGAACCTTTTATCTTATTAGTATTGTCTGTGGGATCCACTAAAACGCTCCTGGACCCAATAAAAAAATTTGGGGAGCTTACAAGCGCCTGCTGGCCATTAAATAGGTGTACCAAATTTTAAAATAATTTGTTACATTTGATGTGTAAAATCTTCTCAAAAGTGTTAATTTAGCCTCCATTTTGTGGAATTATTGAAGCAAGAAAACAAATTAAAAAAACTTACACGACTTGAAAAAGAAAACGTAAAAGAGCAATGTTTTTTTGATTTAAATTTTAAGGAAGACAGAAAAGTCTGTCATGTGTGAGAGCGTTTTGAAGTCTTAGCACTATTGTAAAATCTACTAAACCACATGTCACACCAACGTCAACTGATCAATTGAAAGTATACTCATTCTTACCTTGCGAAAGTGATTTTATCTTTGTTTAGTTCATCTGATATATATACCAACCCTCTAGCTAAATAAACTTGCTTTCTTACATTAAGGATTCTTGGTAATAGAAAATATTTCTTTGCCAGTTTATGGATATTTTAAGGTCCCCTAATTATTTATTTAGATTTAAAACTTTGGGTAAAACTCATATATGTTTAAAGGCGAATCGTAGTACCACCAGATTATTAAAATTTAAAATTTTAAAAGATTTATATTTCAGGTATAAAATCTGATTTTTATTATAAGGCTTTTTTCATTTAAACTCATAAAAGTGCTAGTTTCTTTGGATTTACAGTTTTAATGTTGTATACCGAGAAGTTTTTGAAGTAAATTATTTTTTTATTTCTTGTAGTTCCATATAGAACCACGCTTATTAGCAAATGTAGATCTGACTGTACATAGTAAATATGTACAATATGCTATTACTTAGATTACTATGTAAATTATTACTATTTAAAACATATGCAGTAATACCCTTTAATACTAATAAAAATATAAATATTTTTTTGATCGAGCGATAACATTATATACATTAAATACTGTGGCCAGACAGTATAAAAGAAGTTTCTTTTGTTTTGGGTGCTCATCCATTTATAATATGTACCTATTAAGTAAAATATGACATATTATTTCACACACATAATAAGATCATCTAACGGAAAACATCGTACGAATAGGCTTATTATAGGTACATACGATTTGTTACTAAAAAAAATATATTTTACAAACGTACATAGTTTATTTTCATTTGTAAATACAAAGCTTTACCAAAATCAGGCTGTACAAAGCTTTTTAGAGGAGTTATGTTTTTAAATGAAGTCTAAGTAGCTTGCGGCGGTAAAACTACAGTTTATAAAGTGATTTTACCCGTATTTAGGCACAATAATAGTTATACCTGATTGAAAAAGTAAATCACAGTTTTAAGCATTAGTTAATATTTTTAAAATTATAAAGTTTTACTGGTTATACTTAATTAAAATCTAAAAGTTAAACGATATCTTAAGTTAGATAGCTTTTTAATTATTGCCTATTATTTCTAGGGAAAGTTTGGGAAGGCCCGTCCAACGAATAACGACGTCCACAGTCATAATTTTTAAACACAACCTCTAATCCGTCCGATATCTATTACTCAATACAAACAATAAAGCTAAATTACTAACCTTAGCTGACTTGCGCTCTGCAGAAACTGCTTTTTATACTTTAGTTGATGTTTATTTTTCTTCTTTGAAAATTCAAACGTTACTACGATACATAAGTATTCATTCGCATTAATATATCTCCATATCTAAGGATAAGATGCGGAAACCCCGTCACCCAAGCAAATTGGAATATTGTAAAGTGTCAGTAAGACATAGGTTAGCCGCACACGTTGCTGCACCGGTGAGGTCGGCAGAGACGGTCGCCGGAATTAGGCAATGTAGAGCGTGGCCATAACATGGATGGGTTACCGCCGACCAGACACCTTATAAAATTTATCCATAATTAAGGCGTTGAAATATCAAAGAGGCTAAGTGCCTTCTTTTTAAATGAGTTTATACCATAGAAAGGTGCTATGTGCCAAGGAAAATAACTTAAGAAAGAATCATGTGCCTGTAGTTCACCTTAACTGGCGTCAGAATACATCTTGTGTTTAGATTTTGTTGGCCCGTAGCTTTAAAATGTGAAAATAATAAAGTTTTTTCAAAATAACTCTGCTTCTTGTTTTTGGCACTTAGAACCTTTGATATTTCAACTCTTAAAACTATTTTATTTATTGGTAAAAAATATTTTATAAGACCTTGTGCATCCTAGGTGGCCGGCGTTATCAAATCCATCGGACATTTCCGCCCATTGGTGGAGTGTTAAAAATGCTTACTTATCTAAAAAATTTTAACAAATGTAATTTTTATTTAAGACCTATACTGCCGTCCTAAGCCAAGAACAAGCATCTCAATATATTTTCGATTTATATGTTATGGCTCTTAAAGGCGCTAGTTACTATGTTCAACTTATTCCCATAGCAAAAAGACGCATTTTAACTCCATAGTGCCTAAAAATTGATAACAAAATTAGACGCATCTTAAAAAAAACAGGAGAATCCTAATCTGGATTCAACGCATCTCAATTTCTTACGGAAAGTTAAAATATTGAGATGCGTTTCTTGGCTTAGGACGGCAGTATATGTTACTGATACTTTACAATATTTAAATTTGCATATTATATGGGTGAGGCTTTTTGGACCTTCCTAATATAGTAAAAAAAATTATATAATTTTTCTAAAGTAATTTAAAATATTTTTATAACCTCATTAGAAAACTAACTGTATTGAAAGTAACATAAATAAATTATTACATACGTTATATAAGTATATACTTACTTTTAGTTTTTTTAAGGATATATTACATGAATTTTTAAACATATTTTTCTTTTCAATTAAAAAATTCAAAATATTAATACCACATTATCATTTTTTGCCAAAGGTAAATTTTAAATAAACTTCTCTTTCTCTCCTTTAAGATTCTTATTAAATGTTTAGTTAGGTCGCTTTTGAAACAAAAGCAAAACTAAATTTTAAACCCTTTTGTAGAATAAATCGGAAGGTAAGGCAAAGAGTAATTAACAGAAATAGGCGTACCTAAAACCACATTTTATAATTTAGAAAACTTAGTGTTTGTTCACTACTGCAAAGATTTGCTTTACAAATTTATTTTTCATTTTTATACTTTATTTACTTATGTACTTTACTTTTATTATATACCTTTCTTAATAAACTTTTTAAAAAATTAGGATTATCCTTTAGCGCGTACCATGCTGCCCTCCAACGGACAAACACCGTATGTATATATTATAAGCCTATTTACATTCAGTGTTTTTTCGTTGGACGGTAGCAAATACAGAGTGTCTTCTGAAGTTCTTGCCAAATTGGAAACATTTTAATTATTAAGTTTACAAAAAAGTGTCCCGTCATAAAAGTTCTGCTTGATGGGAAAATACATTTCCATAAAAACATTTGTAAGTTAGATGTACAGGATGGCCTAAAAAGCTTGTTTTCAAATTAAAATACAGTTTTTTTTCTCAACTACAGTACGAAGATTTACAAGAAGGATATCTGAGGTCATTTTATGAAGAAAAGTTTTTCATAAACATATGTCCGGAGATGCTTCGATTCTAAGATACACGGCGTTAATTATTAAAAAAAAATGTATCTTATAAATATTCGTAATACGAAGCCGGATACAAAAAACGTATGACACTACAAAGTTGTAATTTTGGTTGTTTTATAGAAAATATATATATAAACCACATAGAAAGCCAGTGGCGTAAATTTTTCTCTGAATAATGTTGGCTGTTGTGCCCACAGAGACGCTACTGGACACAGTACCCACATAGCAAAATATTATGCTAAGTATGTGCTAAGCATCTTCTTATATATACGATAAATCAGATAGTATAACCTAAGCATGTACTCAACATAGGTTGTATATATGCTGGGAATATGCTATGTATATTTTTTGGCCACAAATAGAAGGTGCTTTGTATATGCTTAAAGTATATACTGAGAATATGTGAGAATATACTTAGAATTCTTGACAATATTCTAAAGTATATACTGAGAATATACTTGGAATATAATAAATATATTTTAATTTGTTATACTATTGGTAATTTTCTAGAAACCTGCGGCAACTCCGATTTTAACGAAAATTGATATACGGGGTTTTATGGGGCGCTGATTACGAATCTGAAAGATTTTTAACGGAAACGTTTCGTTTTCGAGATATTCATCATCAAAGTTCAAATTTGAACTAAGCTTATTTTCACTATATTCTCCCTTCTTTTGCACATAATTCTTGATTTAAAGCTAAAGTGTCACGCAATATTTGATTTTTACCTTTTAAAATTCCGTTATTCTACGTTTTTATGGCATGCAAAAATAATGTTAAATACGTAAAAAAACGGGGTTTTAAAAGGTGAAAATTAAATATTATGTGCCACTTTAGGTTTAAATCATGAATTGTGTGCAAAAGAAGGGGGAATATTGTAAAAATAGGATTAGATTAAATTTCAAGTCTGATGATGGATATCTGAAGAACGAAACGTTTTCGCCAAGAAAATTCTTTCAGATTCGTGATCAGCGCCCCAAAAACCCCGTATACCAAATTACGTCAAAATCGGAGTTGCCGCAGGTTTCTAGAAAATTACCATACTTTTATTGTTGTACTTTACAGTTATTTTCCATTTTGTGCACTAAAAAACATCAGACGTGTATGAAACATAATTATTGTATTATATACATAATACATAAGAATAATATAGTACCCACATTAAAAAAAAAAAAAAATCGTCATCAGTGGTGGGCCCCTTCAGGGATTCTCTATCATTTTGAGAGAACCTAAAAACAACTAGATTTCAACCACATTAATCTAAATGAATTATATGATCCACTACCTACAATAATAAAACTTAATATGGTAATTTTCTAGAAACCTGCGGCCACTCCGATTTTAACGAAATTTGGGATACGGGGGTTTTTGGGGTGCTGATCACGAATCTGAAATATTTGTTTGGCGGAAACGTTTTGTTCTCGAGATATTCATCATTAAAGTTCAAATTTAAACTAAGCTTATTTTCACTATATTACCCCTTCTTTTTGCACACAATTCTTGATTTAAAGCTGTCACACAATATTTGATTTTCACCTTTTAAACCCCCAGTTTTCTACGTTTTTTACATTATTTTTGAATTAAATTGCGTGCGTTCTTGATAATGCGGCAACCATACATACACAGAGGGCTTCATGGCACACTGGGATTGAAATGATTCAAAATAATTATGCAATTTAATGCAAAAATAATGTAAAATACGTCAAAAATGGGGTTTTAAACGGTAAAAATCAAATATTGTGTGCCACTTTAGCTTTAAATCAAGAATTGTGTGCGAAAAGAAGGAATATTGTAAAAATAGGATTAGTTTAAAATTCAAGTCTGATGATGAATATCTTAAGAACAAAACGTTTCCGCCAAAAAGTTCTTTTAGATTCGTGATCAGCGCTTCAAAAACCCCTTATACCAAATTTCGTCAAATCAGAATTATCCTTAATATTCTCCAGCAAACACTATTTGCCGGCAATGTACATTTTCATATTGGCATTGATGGTAAAGCATTGGCAATTGGTGGCAATATTATGCCAACATCTTATACGCATTAAAAAGTCAACCCTAAATAAACACTTAATTGCCAATAAATTTTACATGCAGGCGAATTGCCGGCAAGCATACAAAAATGGCGGCATACCAATCCTGATTAAATAAAGCACGCGTTTTTGTTGCAGGCAAATAAATATTGGATTTTTGAAGGCAAACCTTCAACGCATATTCATACTTTTTAAACCATATTATTAACATTGGTATTTAACTAACATTAAAGCAATTTTTTTGATCTGTTTTATTTATAATGGCAGCTAAACAACATTATTTTATGTTTTTACATAATTTAAAGGAAATGGCCTTTTCATAACATTTTATTGTTAAAAATCATGCAAATAAAAATTAGGTCAAACAAAATGTTTATTATGTATTTTGGAGCGAATAAAAATAAAATGATGGTAAAATTAGCTACGTTAATTTCGACCGAAGGTGACCGCTTTGTGCATTTGTTTTCTACGTGGTTTTCTAGCTTTTTAGTTTCTTTTTTAAAGAAAAGAGTTTTTAATAGACATAATTAAATGTATTCATTACCTAATAAGTGTGTGTTGTGTGATTAATTGGTGATGGCTAGTCGAGAAGGCAAGATATTCAAGTAGACTGTTAGGAGCTGTAAACATTTTGTTTAAAACTTTATTAAAAGTTTTAAAGACGTGTTAATAAAAAATATTATATATATTTAATAGTTTTTTGACATACCGATAGATGGCGTAATGGACAATAAACTACTACGTTTCTGCAATATCTTCGCTTTTTATCGTCTAAACCGTACCCATTAGACAAAAATAATACGAGAGCGGTCTGCGGTAGGTGATCTCACTTAGCTTTGAAAGAAATACCTTCGGCTAGTGTAAAAATCTGCATCTCCAAGTTGGACAGTGTTCCGAGAGATGGTACTTTGCATTGCAAGGAAATTGCATGCAGTAAGAAGTTTCTTCCTATTTTAATTTTCAAATAAAATATCGCATCATTTTAGCTTTTAAAAAAAATATATGCGACAATTTTCGTCAATAAGACGTCAGCTTGCTGCTTGGGAGTATCTGCATTTGCCCACTTTCGTGTCTTTTTGTTATCTTTTAATGATGGATGCCATCATCTTAAACGCATTTTTTGCCAATACCTTATTATTGACGGATGCCATCACTTTATCTGCAACACGTGGCCTAATAACGGCCAATTGCCCACTTTCGCGTCTTTTTGATACCTTTTTGCCAATGCCTTGCCATTAAAGAGTGTTGGCAATGCCAGTAAATTAAATGTACAACGCCGGCAAAAAATGTTATATGGGTTATTACTATATAAAAAGCTTTGCAATTGACAAAGCAGTTTTTTTAACTTTTAGTGCTAGTGGTTTTTATTTAATGACATAGTTAAAGGCAACAACAGTTTAGAAAAAAATAGCTTACTGTTTTTTTCTTTTAGTTCCATTATTCATTTTTTCTTTTGCTTTAGCAAGCCATCTTTTAATTTTTTGTACGATCTCGTCCTTACAAGAATTTTCTGTTCTCTTGTTATATTAATTTAGCATTTAGCCACAATAATGTTCAAATTTGTTAGAACTTGATGCTTAAATTCTAAAAACATAAAAATCCAGATAAGTTTTACATTTTATTTTATAATACTTATAATTACCTTATGTCTTATATAGTTGGTTAATTGTCTTTTGCTTCATGTATAACTATACTCTGGAAATCTAGTAAAACAACGGAAATCACACTTTCAGCTTCCACAAGAATGCTATTGCACAGCACCGCAATAATAAAAACCAACAAACAAATGCACAAAAACACACAAAAACCAAAACTGAGGTTAAGTTCTCTTCAAGTTCAATACTAAGTTTCAATATTACATCTTATAGCTCAAAATATTGACAGATCACATGACCCCTTTATAGATATTTTAATTTAAGGGCATGTGATCGGTTAATACTTATAGCTAAAAGATTAAAAAGATGTATATTGTATATTGGAACTTACCTATGTGACGATGTGAATATTCTTTAGTTGCTATGTGGGTAAAGTTATTCTATTTAGAGCTTCACAAACGCTTTATAACATCAAATAGACTTACCAGATTTTAACCATATCGATTTAAGGGTATTTAAAATATTTATAAAATATCAATTTTTGTAAAACTTTTATTGCCCTGTATCTCAGAAACGAAGCAACTTCGGACATATGTTAATAGGTACTTTTCTTTATAAAATTACATAAGAAATTACTCTTTAAAATTTTGTTTGTTAGTTAGGAAATAACCTGCATAATAATTTGAAAATAGGTATTTTTAAAGCCACCCTGTACATCTAACATACAATAGTATTTTTGTGGAGACGTTTTTTTTTATCAAGCAGGACTTTTTATGAAGAGGCACTCTTTTCGTATAGTGAGTAAAAAAAAGTTTCCCATTTGGTAAGAACTTCCGAAGACACGCTGTAGGTAAAAAAAATAATTTAACAAGAACTTATTGTTTGTTCAAATATATAATTTGGATCTAGAAAATTTGCTTTAAATAATTATTTATCATCTTTCAGCGTTTATTTAGAAGACCTATTTTTTAAACCCTGCAACAAAAATTTAAAATTTTGCAAAATAGCACTTACATATCGCTTATCGGGAAGAAAAGTGTTATAACTTAAAACATCATTTTTTTCAGGTAGAACAAAAATTATTTTTTAGATCATAATAATTTAGCTGTAACTTTTAGACGGTAAATTTAAACATTTTTAAATTCTATTTAGACTAAGTAAAAAAACTACTATGTTTCTTTCCTCAATATATCAAAATATTTTTGAAAATTATAAATAATATAGTCTACCGCCGGAACAAAAACACCATCACGTATTCAGCAATGTTATATATTTGCTTGTAAAGACTTGTTTTCCCCTAGCTACTAGCAGGTAGACATTATACAGGGAACGCAAAAATAAATCTTTTTATCCTTAAAGTATTTTTAAACTGTTACTACGTATACCAAAAATAATTAAAATTATTCATAACGAAAAGAAAATGATCATTATTTTATTTAATATCTTCCTTTGCTTAGCCGTATAAACGAAGACATTTAACATTAAATGTGTTTGTTGTTGGTTTAAATCTTTTATTTTATCGTTTAAAATCATGAACTTTAAAACTTGTTCTTTTTCTGGATGTCGGAAAACAGAGAACAGTGAATGAATGATTAGAATCAAACTTTAAAGAATTATTTAGGTACTTATTTAGCTTTAGGACCAGGGCCGGCCCGAGAAAAAGTGCCGCCTGAGGCAGCTGCAATTTTGCCGCCCCCAAGGAAATGAAATTTAAGGTTCTAATTTTTTTTTAAAAAAAGGTCCTTTCCCTTATTTATTAATATAAAAAAAGGTACCCATCTTCCCGCCTCTGCTTATTCCACTATATTTTGAATATAAAAACTTACTTTCCTTTCAAATATTACAGCGGGTCATTTTGCCGCTTCTGTACGAACATTTTGCCGCCACTCTAAACATCCGCCTGAGGCCGTCACCTCACCGACTCACCCCTTAGGCCTGTTTAGGACGAAGAGCTATGGGTGTTACATTTTAAAAACTCTTGAATAGGTATTTATATACACATCACGACTTTTGCTTTACGATTTAAAGTCTTCTCTTATTTGATAAAACTTTCTGTAGTGTCGCGACGCGCCAGCATTAAAGTTTGCAGACTTCCCTTTAAAAGGGGCTTTATAGAATTTACAGCTTTATGCAAGGCCCAAGTATAAAGTTCGTAATAATTGAGTGCAGATTTTAAATATTTTAACAAGTATTAGAATATTGCGCCTCGTGAATTTTTTCTCAGATGGGGCAAATTCTGTGAGCAACTAATAATGCCTCGCTATACAACGTATTTAATTTTCTATACAATAAACATTTAATAATTTTATGGACAGGTTCTAACCATGATATATTTCTACTTTTGCCGAAAAATAGTATCTTACAAGTGTGGAAACTGACTAATTTCACACAAATAGGAATACGGTTGCACGAGGCGTCAGCCGAGTGCGACAAACCCACGAATGTTAAAAGTTATTTTCACTAGGGGTGTGCGAATATCTTTTTAATCGAATCGAATATAAATATTCGATTTGAAATTTGAATCGAATAATTCGAGTCCCCGAATTAAACAATTTTATTATTTTTTTCATGAAGGAAAATAAAATTATCACCAGATTCAGGATCATATTTATTATTTCTGAACTAAAATTTGTAGTAAATTTTACAATAATTGTTTTATTTATGTAAATAAATTTTATGGTTTAAATAAAATGTATATTATTTGTCAAATTTATATTTATATATTAAACATAACAAATCCTTTATTCAATATCCTAGAAAATTCGCGATTATTCGTAATAATTAAAAGAAAAGCGAATTATTCTGGAACTTCCAAATAATTCGAATTTACGAATTATTCGAGTTTAATATATAAAACCCAATAACACCCCAACATACCATACCCTAACATATTTTGGGCCAGTTTCAGACAAAATAGCATACATCTTAACAAGAAATAATAATATGAAAATAGCTTTTAGGCCATCCCAAAGTTTCTCAGTTGTTTTTTAATGCGAAAGAAAAACACTACCATTAAATAAATCTAAAGTTCAAAGTTTAAATTTTGAAGAATGCAATAGTTTATATTTGGGGCAAGCAGAAAGAAATTTTAATATTAGGTTTAACACAAATCCTCATATGTGTTAAATAAAAAAAAATTAAACTTTGCCAACCACTTTATAACATCTGGTCATTCATTCCCAAATATTAATAATCTTAAAATTTTATATACCGAACCGAGGAGCCAAAAGCTTAATATCATAGAGTTAATTGAAACTAATAAAACCAACAAAAACCCCTTAATAAATTTACTGAATGACCAGACCGACCTGAAAAACATCACGTTATTTAAAGTTTTTTAAAAATTAAGGATAGGCACTATTATTAAAAATGTGTTAACCATTTTGTAAGTGTATATATTCAGTTTAAAAATGTAGGTAAACTTCAAAACTGCAGTCACAATGTTTATAAATACAGTGATAGAAAACATAGTAATTTGTCCTATTTTAATTTTTAATATTCAAATAGTCTTTTATATTTTAATATTACCAACTTTTAAATTTCTTCTCTCTGTGTACCAATAATAGATAGATAGTAGTGTCCTGACTAAAATAAAAAAATGGGATTTGCTTTCAATTAATGACTTACTTTACTTCTTTACATACACTCATCCTCTACTTATGAGCGGCCAAGTTTTACAGAGCAAAGACACCTTTAATCTTGTAAGAGTCACATTTGAAAGAAACCTTAACTGGCATAAACACATTGTATCTATAGCCACGGCAGCTTCAAAAAGCTTGGATTTCTCTTTTGAGCCAAAACGTATTTTTCCCCTTCTAATTTATACACTTTATACATATGTGTCCCAAATCCGACCTCCCTTGGAATATTGTTCTCATATCTGGGGCATGGCGTCCCCCACAACCCTAAGCATTCTTGATTCTATTCAAAGAAGAGCTATTCGTCTCATTAATGATCCTTCACTTACAGAAAGGCTTCCCTCTCTTGCACATCGTCAGGCTGTGGGGGATTTATCGCTTTTTATAGGTACTTCCATGGCTTCTGCTCTGAAGAATTGTCCAGTATAGTTCCTCCACTTACGGTTCCCAACAGAGAAACTAGTGGTTCCGCGCGTATGCATCCCTATACGGTCCAACTGGACGGGCCCCGAACTTCCCACTTTGTTCATTCTTTTATCCCTAGAGTTTCTAAGTTGTGGAACCTGCTGCCCGCGGAGGTCTTTCCTTCCCCCAAATCTTCAAGTATTTAAGTCCCGTGTCAACAAACTCCCTCTTACCTCGCTTAAGACACCCACGGTACGTTAGTATTTAGGCTTTAAGCCTTCGTGGTTTGTCCAAAGATAAAAAAAAATATATACAGGATGTCCAGTAAGCGAATTTATAAAACCTATACCATTTCAGTCAGGACGGTGACTGAACTCAAGTAGTCTTTGTTTAAAAAAAAAAGTTACAAAGTCTACCCTATTTCGGTTCACAAATGGATCATATTAGTATAACATTTGCGCTACGCGCCTCAGGATATAAAAGTGCTCGGTAAACAATAGCTCACCTCTTACCCTAGGTACATAATATACTAGTAATTTGGAAATATGCATGCAAATGATTTAAAAATATCTATACTGGCATAAAAATTATTATTATAAAAAAACAATAATACCTTTTTTAAATTAAACATTTTAAAATTAATTTAATAAAAAACACCCAATAGTTCAAACACTAAGACGTTTAGGACATACAATGTTTATAGTAATGTGAAACTTTTTTCTTATTTTGTATTGTAGAATCATCCCTTAAAGTCTGTCGGTAGAGTTACTGGCTACCCTATATAAAATAATGTATATATATATATATATATATATATATATATATATATATATATATATATATATATATATATATATATATATATATATATATATATATATATATACATTTAAATAACGTAACAGTGCATTAAAATATTCATCTTTGTGCAACACTTTTTTAAAATAATAAGGTGTTGGGATTTTTTTTTTTTTTAATACTACTAATATATTCAACTTAATTAACCTATTCCTAATATAATTACTTAAAGTAACTAAAATTATTTATTAGTTAAAATTGTATTTTGCTAGATTTTTAAAATTTAAAAGGTGTTTTTATAATTTTTTTACAGTATACCAGTATCTATACTATTTTTCCTAGAACGCATGGGTGCTTAAACGTAAAGTTACTTTCCTAAAACACTATATTTAAATGACCTAAATAGTGTAGATATTTGTTTATAAAATTACCCTACATTTAACTTCAAACACACATCACACCAATATTGTCAACTTTTAAACCTAAATGGGGTAGACTTTTTTTTTTACAAACAAAGACTACTTTATTTTAGTCCTAAGTGAACTGGTATAGGTTTCGTAAATTTGCGTCCAGTAACTCAGCCGACAAACTCCAAAGATAAAAAAAAATATATACAGGATGTCCAGTAAGCGAATTTATAAAACCTATACCATTTCAGTCAGGACGGTGACTGAACTCAAGTAGTCTTTGTTTAAAAAAAAAAGTTACAAAGTCTACCCTATTTCGGTTCACAAATGGATCATATTAGTATAACATTTGCGCTACGCGCCTCAGGATATAAAAGTGCTCGGTAAACAATAGCTCACCTCTAATCCTAGGTACATAATATACTAGTAATTTGGAAATATGCATGCAAATGATTTAAAAATATCTATACTGGCATAAAAATTATTATTATAAAAAAACAATAATACCTTTTTTAAATTAAACATTTTAAAATTAATTTAATAAAAAAACACCCAATAGTTCAAACACTAAGACGTTTAGGACATACAATGTTTATAGTAATGTGAAACTTTTTTCTTATTTTGTATTGTAGAATCATCCCTTAAAGTCTGTCGGTAGAGTTACTGGCTACCCTATATAAAATAATGTATATATATATATATATATATATATATATATATATATATATATATATATATATATATATATATATATATATATATATATATATATATATATACATTTAAATAACGTAACAGTGCATTAAAATATTCATCTTTGTGCAACACTTTTTAGAATAATAAGGTGTTGGGATTTTTTTGTTAATACTACTAATATATTCAACTTAATTAATCTATTCCTAATATAATTACTTAAAGTAACTAAAATTATTTATTAGTTAAAATTTGTATTTTGCTAGATTTTTAAAATTTAAAGGTGTTTTTATAAGTTTTTTACAGTATACCAGTATCTATACTATTTTTCCTAGAACGCATGGGTGATAAGATGCTTAAACGTAAAGTTACTTTCCTAAAACACTATATTTAAATGACCTAAGTAGTGTTAGATATTTGTTTATTAAATTACCCTAAATTTAACTACAAACACACATCACACCAATATTGTCAACTTTTAAACCTAAATGGGGTGGACTTTTTTTACAATCAAAGACTACTTTATTTTAGTCCTAAGTGAACTGGTATGGGTTTCGTAAATTTGCGTCCAGTAACTCAGCCGACAAACTAAAAGGGACGATTTCTAAACGTCTTAATTTTTGAACTACGATATGTTACAATTTTTAAAAATATATTATAGCTTTTATATTACTTAAAATTAAAAAATTAAATTAAAGACGTATTTTATGCATCAGAAAACATTTTTGACATTCCAGAAAAATTACCACTGTCGTCCATGAGGGGTTGAAGGTAAATATTTTTTAAGAAAAAAATTATACGCCACTGCACTTTTCTAAAATAAAAATATTTTTTGAATCCCCATTTAGATTAGTTTAGAGAAAATTTAATCTCTTGGCTTTTTTCGTTTAATAATAATTAATATCAAAGGGTATTTTTTACTCTAGAATTTGATATTAGCAATAGAAAATAAAAAATGTTTTGTATTTTTTTTTATAGAAAAACCGATCATCAAACGAAAAAAGTCAGAAAATTAAATTTGTTCTAAACTAAACGCAAATTCAAAAAAATATGTTTATTTAAGAAAAATGTAGTGGCGTACCATTTTTTTCTTAAAAATGTTTACTTTTTACCCTTAGTAAAACTAGTAGACTAGTAAAAAAATACATTTTTCTCTTTTATGTCAAAAAATGTCTATGCATAGGAGACGTCTTTATATTTAAAAAAAAAAATATATTGGTATAAAAGTTATGATAAAAAGTTAATAATTTTTAAAAAATTCTACACGCCGTAATTTAAAGACTAAGACATTGTTCATATAAAGTTTTTTTCTTATTTTTCATTGTATAATCACCCCTTAAAGTTTGTCAATGAAGTTACTAGACATCCTGTTTGTAATTTTCAATAATAATTAATAATTCGAACTAATCAAAATAAATTACTCTATAACAATAAAATAGTCATGCATCAAGAAATATTTATTTAATTTTCGGTAAAAAGTAACCAGTTCGGGCCTGGTCCCCGAGATAGAGCTGTTTTTATACAGACAACAGACAATAGACAATTATTACAACTAACAACGAATGGACTAAGTTTGTATGTTTTGCTTTCTTGATTTTTGGCCCCATAGCTAGACGATGAGCCAGCTCTCCTCGTTCCGGTCTTATGTCTTAAGCTAAGTTTAAGCAAAGGAACTGGCTACAGCGCCGCGTGTAATATTACACGAACCACTTGGTGCCACTTTTGGCTCCTCCATAACTCAAAACACCACAACTTAAAGCCCAAATTTCGTGAAGCTTGCTCAAACGGTTATAAAAATATGAAGGTCCAAAAGTACTTATTGGCCGACTTACTGACTAACTGACATATAGATCAAAATCCTAACCCACTGCCAGGTGACCTAGAAAGATGAAATTTTACTTATTTCATAAAGGTATTTAACTTATTTAAGTATTTTTTAAATTCTGATAAAAACTGGCCAAGTCAATTCTAACCCACTTTAAGATCCGATACATATTTTGATTTTGTACTAAACTTGACACTCATTTAAATCTCCATTCTTTTTGCGGCGAAGCCACAGCCAAGCATAATTTCAGTATTGAACTTAGCTAACGTTTTTCACATGTAGGTATGTTTTTGTTGGTATATTGTTACTCTTTGTTAAGGCAGGTATTTGGATTTCATATTTTTAACCTTTAGAAATAACAGTAAGCATTGCCCAACGAATCAAACGCTACAATTAAAAACCTTTTTTTTTATGGCCATCCCCCGTGACTCCACTTTTTTTCAGATTTGTTTCTACGCTCACACACTATTACCAAGCTAAATTCAAAATTTTATCTTTCTATGTTATCTGGAAGTGGGTCAGGTTTTTAATCTATATTTCACTCAGTCAGTCAGTGGAAAATTAACTACTTTTGGACCTTTATATCTTTATAGGCGTTTTCTAGTTTTTTTTTTTATAAATATAAATAAACACACATCTCATGTGTTTACGTTAAATGGGTTTTCAGTTATGAAAGGTGGCACCAAGTGGTTCGTGTAATATTACACACAGCGCTGTAGCCTGTTCCATTGCTTGAACTTGGCTTGACACGCTGCCGATTGTCTAGATTTTTAAGCCTTGTTTTCAGAACTATGTACGTGTCGCCAGCGACAATGAGGGGACCAATGGGAGCTAAGAATTTTTTGACAGACTGACAGACTACAGCGTCGCCAGCCTTTCGATTTGAATTTTTTAGACGTGTCGTCAGCGACAAATATGGTGTTGCAGCGACACGGTTCTTGTCACAGCGACACGATCCTTGTCTCAGCGACAGAGCATAATTATGTTGTTCCCCTACAACGACTCGGCGGAGGGGATAATGCACTTGTTATACCTAAATAGTTTTATGGATGAACTAACAAAAGTATAAAATAGAAAAGTATATCAAATTAATTAATTCAATTTACTAAAACCTTAGCAGCCCCTATGATCTCTGACCCGAGTAGGAAAAGCCTGGTAAGCTCTAAATCCTTTTCACTGCTTTCACTGGGCAAGAGTTTTCTTACAGTCTATTAGGTCAGAATTAAGCCATATTATGAATACTGATTTATCCTGCAAGGGTTTAAACTAATACTTTCCTTTACGAATAATAGGTCTGGCAGCACGAGACATCGGGCGATTGTGTCAATCTCATGAGTAATAAAAAGGAACTTTGCATACTATATTTTTTCTACGAGCGTAGACTTTACTTAATAATTAATTAAAATTTTTATTGCATTTATCCACAAATTAAGAAATTTTAAATCAGGCGACATATGAACTAAAACTACTCATTCTTTACCTATGAGCGGCCAAGTTTTGCAGAGCAAGGACACCTTCAATCTTGTGGGCGTCACCTTTAAAAATACCGTTAACCGGCATAGACACGTTTTATCTATAGCGACGGCAGCTTCAAAATAGCTGGAATTTCCTTTGAGCCAAAAAGTATTTTTTCTCGTCCAATGTAGACACTTTGAATGTTTCCCAAATCCAACTTTCCTTGGAATATTGTTCTCATATCGCATTCTGGGTCCCCCAGCATTCCTAATTTTATTCAAAGAAGAGCTGTTCGCCTCATTATTGATCCTTTACTTCCCTCTCTTGCCCATAGTCGGGCTGTGGGAGATTTACACTGATCTCGATCAATAGCCAATGGTTGTTACCTGCACGAAACAATAGTTACAATTCATGGACGAAAAAATGAGTTTGTGCGCAAGCAAATCGAAGGTGAACGCGCCTGGCACCAAACGAAGTATCGGGCAGAATCATGTAAATTTATCGCCGCTTTTCTGTTTGAAAGACCCTGAGTCAGTAAAGTATTTAAATAAATTTTAAAACAGGGTTTGCAAAAACTTCATGAAACTGATATTGGAGTTGAGATGAATTATCTTATATTTCTATTATAAAATTACCTAAAAAACTATTACAATTTGCTTTTTAAACACGTGCTTTCTTTCAATTTCTACACAACACAATTTTTTAGCTATAAATGAATGTGATTAAAGCGTTTTCGCCAAATTATGGAGTTAAATAAAATTTTGTATTATTGTTTTTATTGATTACAAACATTACTTACTCTAAATAAATTTTCCCAATGACATTTTGCCTAAAAATGAAAAATAAAGGTAGTTTTCTCTTGGATAAAAATAATGTTTTTTTAAGTTTGTGACAAAATCAACATTTTTTTTGTGAATCCTATTTTTTTACCTATTTATAAAGAGGGACTTGAAATTGAATGAAATTTTTGATTCATTTGTCCTCCTGGTAACCCCATCTGTGGACAGTTTGTAGATAGCATGGTCACACTTTAAATATTCTAATACGGTCAAGCCAAAAAGCATGTTATTTAGACGGAAAAACTTAAAGAACCATGGACAACCTTTTAAAATTTTAATTTAACTTTTAAGTAAGGCATTTTTTGGGCATCATTTGAAATATTTTTGAATAAGAGCAAAAGCAATATTACCTTTTTCTTTGGCACACCCCAATGTTTACGCTGTTCCTTTTGTCAAAATATTAGATTAAAAGAAAGGTTTTATAGTATTTTTATATTTTACATAAGTGCATTATTTTAGAGCAGTTATATATTACCATACGTTATTTTGTAAAATAAATAAAAGTCATTTATATTACGTTGGTTTTTTGATTTTTTGTCAAGTGGAAACATTGAAAATCTAGTGCTGCCAACATAAATAAGAACCAAATAGCGGCCAGCAGGCGGGAGTAATTTCTTTTTGATATATTTATAGGTCCATTTGATTTTAGTGTGTTGCTGTAATTATTGCATCGCCAACAATTTTGCGGAACTGAAAAATTAAACAAAAAATATGAGGGTTATTTAAAAAAATATATATATATTTCTATATTGAAAATCCTAAACCGAAAAAGTTATTATTATCCTATATTATCTTACACAAAAAAAGTGTACAATAGTTAGAACTTTTAATTTCTTTTTAATGAATTAAGTAAGACATGAGACTTACACGAAATTAGTTTGGGTTACATCTCTCTGTTTTTAGTTAAAATAATTTAAAAGTTATTTCTACGCCCATAGATTTTTATCTTTTAAAAAAGAAATAAACATAGCAAAACATTTATTTATGTTTATAATTATCTAAAGTAAATTATTACAGGGTAATTAAAGATATTAGAGAATTATTGCAAGCTCGGAAATTATTAATACCGGCCCTATTTAAATAGTGCTTGTACCCATAATTTAGAGTTATTGCAAATCATGTTGACAGTACTATTAACCTAAAAAAAAGGGGAACATTTTAATAGATTTTCTTTATTGTTTTGTGTTGTTGGGTTTTGTTTAACACAATACCAGAAACAAAATTGAAAAAGTAAGGTTTTAAGTATTTTTACTTTTAAAAACTTTTTGATTTTGTGGACGGCAACCGTTCGGTTAGACGAACAGTTCCGAAGTTAAAATAAGACCAAAATAAGGCACGACCTAAAACCGACATAAATAAAGCCAGACACTATTCTTATTAAGGAGTCCTTATACTACCATGCATCTGCGCAAGCTCAGATGTCAAAATAAGGCCGGTATTATTAGTGCCTGGCCTTATTTCACTGTGCAATAATTCTCTATTGACTACATTAAAAACATTTTCGCACTACAGACAGGGACGAAAGTGATTAATTAAGTACCTTGTTCTAGGAACTTAAGTGTCACTTTAATCCCTAAGGGACCTAAATAATAAATGGCCTAAAAGATGCCTTTGCAACGAAATACGCACACTTTTCAAATATAGTCCAAATTGTATACTATCAGACATTATGTTGACATTTTTTATTTGATAGAGTGCCATAGTCTTAATTTTGTCCTGTTTTTTTTTTTTTTTTTTTTTAAATATACAAGTGCAAGAGATGACGTATAAACCTCTACACTAGAATGTTTTTTATATTCGACGAATTGTATTCCTCCCTTTGGTTAAAGTTACACTTTTGTTTCTTGAGGGGCATAGCCAGGATTTAGTTTAGGGGGAAACAGCAAAAAAAACTAATAATGTACCGGATGTTTCTCAAAGGTGGTTTTAAGATACAAAAATAAAATTTGGTATGTCGATTTTTCGCACCAGTGTGCATTAGTCGATCTATCCACTTGTTTTTTATTACTTCCAATTTAATCGGAAATAACTTCTTTTTTATTTTAAATGGCACGACCGATATATTTTATCTTTCGATAATTGTATATGACATTCTTAATACAATAACACCTTACATGTTATATTTAAATAATTCTGCTTTTAATAATATATTTTTTTTACTTTTAGTGCGCCATGATTTAGCTTAAACAATTAATTTTAGTTTAAGTAGCCATGAAAAAATGCAATGGTTATTTTTTTGTACCTAACGATTTCTCTAGGTGGGTTAAAAAATTGCCAAATCCTATTTAGGCCCATAACTTTTTTTTAATGAAACTAAGGTAGCATATTCTGAAAAGCATTTTATTTTAAACAATTTTAGTACCACAGAAGCGGTTTTTCAGGAAAGGTTTTTTTGAGCATTTATTAATAGTAATTTTTTTACGACCGTTAAAAAACGTATTAAAAAGGGTATTATTTATTACTTTATGTAGTGTTCTAAAATGGAGTGCTTTATCTTCACGTTAACGATTTAAAAAATGCATTTTTTAACGGTCGTAAAAAAGAATTTTTAATCATTCATTAACTAAATGATAACACCAGTTATTATTAATTTATTAAGTGGTATTTAGAAAAAGTCAAAATAGAGCCTATGTGGTACTAAATTGTTTGGAATCATTCGGGATATACTAACAAACCAACCTTGGTATAAATATATTTTTATGGTATTTACCATTTCTAAGTCCTTGAATCTACACATAAATTTAATATCTACAAAAACAAAATTGCCTATAAATAGTTGGAAGGGGCTGCTGCCCCCTGCTAGTACCTGACTACGCCATGGCCCTTGACATATAATAAACTATAAGATTATTTTATTATTATTTTTCAGTTTAGAAGTTTTACTTAATACAGTTTTATTTTGTCCCCGGTAGAACTAACATATACATATAATTCATTGCAACTAAATAAAGTCCAATAACTTTAAAGCACTCGCCAATTAGGAAAGTTTCCTTCTAAGTACAAAGAGAACTATTTCAACTAGCTGAACAAGACAATCATCTCAAGCTGCTTGAAAGTAGTTAAAGTTTCTTGCATTTCAAAGCAAATCTTTGAAACTGTGTTTAAAAAATAATAATAATATTAGTTATAATATGAATAGTGGTAATTATATTATTATAAATAAAAATTATTATGTACAGATTCTTTAAGAATGGGATCTTATAGGGATCAAATACCTAAATGAAAAAAATACATATTTAAAAACAAAAAAATGTAAAAAAAGTGACAGAGCTAAGTGATCTAAGTTTCATAATTAGGAGTTTCTAGAAAAAAGCATATAATGTAATGCTGGACATATGAGTAGCTACAACTTCGGACGTTTGCAATGACTTGGGTAAAAGTGACTCTAGTATCTTATGGTGGGATGAAGAGAACCTGCCCATCCTTCCAATAAACTAAAACAACGATTTGGTTAAATATAATTTAATTTTAGATATTTATTATAATACTATTAAAAAATTCTAAAGACTCTGCTAAAAAACTTACTCCTTACCGGGGTATACACGATCATGCAAAACTGTCACATCTGTCAAAAAAGCCAAAACTTGCGGGCAAATTTGACCAAGTGTATTAAAAACTGCCACATCTGGCTTGGCATGCCACTCAATTCGAGTTTGATTTTTCGTGGCGCACGTCGTGCAAACTTGTGCATGTGTAGGACACGTCAGTTAACGTTTTAGTTTAGGGACGTCGTTTACGGGGTTATATTGTTGATTTTGAGTTAACAAAATGGCTCTTTGGCGCCAGGAAGATGTATTGCGTGATTTTATAGATATGTACTAAGGTTATTCATGCTTTTGAAAAGTTAAAAGTAATAAATACATTGACAAAAATAAAAAAAAACCTTTTCGCTGAATCACGCTTATGTTTAAGTTGATCACGCTACCAGCTGCCAAAACTGATGCAGAACGGACAGTTACATCTGACATCGGGTTAATAATCCAAAACATATAGAAAAAACTATCGAAAACCATTATACAGGGTGTCTCATAATTGATGGTACACAAAAAAACACAGATTTCTTATGTCAAAATATTATTAATTAACCAAACATACCTATAGCCAAAAGTTGACAATAAAAGATAAAGGGAAAAATTATTTTAAATTTATTTCTATAATTTTAAATATGTTTTAAATATTTTAATAAAACTGGGTATCTATGGGTTTTTAACATAAGCTATTCATATCTGATATTAATTTTTATGTGTAAACTAGAGTGGACTAAATACACTATTTAAAAGTCTCTAAAACATCCCAACTTTTTTGCTACTCTGTATGTACCATCTAAATAAACCAGTAAATTTAACTTTGCTTTCTACAAAAAAAATACCTTGTGAGAATGGCTTTAAGCAACCGTTTTTAAGATATTTGCATTAAAGTGATTAAGTTCTACCAAAAAATGTCTTTAAAAACAGCGTATTAGCTATAACTGTACCTGTAATGCCTTATAATAAGCGAATAATTAATTTTTGTGTTAAAAGCATGGGGAGTTTACTGCTTTACTTAGATGTGACATACAGACAAGTTGAGACGTTTTAGAGGAATTTGGATGGTGTAGCTGGCCTCCTTTAGTTTACACATAAAAATTAATATCATATATGAATTACTCATGTCAAAAACCCCTAGATACTAAGTTTTATTAAAAATATTCAATAAGTATCAAAAATTATCCAGAAAAAATTTTTTTTTCTTTGACACGCTTTATCTTCCTTGTTATCAACTTTAGGATATAGGTATACGTGTTTAAATCTTGATATTTTTAATAAGGAATCTGTGGTATTTCTGTGTATCATTAATTATATTAGCAGACACCCTGTATACAGTGTATCCCTGATTTTAATGACAAGGTAATTGAAATATTGATGAGAAAGAAAGAAAGTTGTTGTAATTGTTTACTTATCGGGCCCTACGCTAATTGTAATGATTTTCGACATACGGGATTTTTTGGGGCGTTAATTGTAAGAGAGCCAAGATTTTGCATTTTGCTTTCCCATTGTTAATAAATGTTTTTTTTTCGATTGGACGGATATCTAAATATTTCTAATACGTTCTCGTTTTTCTTAAATGTGTTGCTCATCTTCTTCTATGCATTAAACATTTATTGACGATCTTTATTAAAGTCAATCAAGAATATATGACAGTGTGATACAATTATAGTGAATAATACATTACTGAGATCAAATATTTAAATTGTTTATATTTATTGGGCTTAAAAATATATATATTTTATGTTATCTTAAAAAAAAATAATATTTTGATTAAAAAAACTTGTACTTGTGTACCATTTAAAAAATTGGGATTTACCAATTTAAATATTAAGATAATGGCCACGCTATTGTAATACCCTGTATGATTTGTAGTCAAATTTATTTCGAAAATGTATTATATTTTCCTTAATTTTAAAATGTATTTAACTACGTGTTAATAGTAATTAATTTGTTTTCATGTTTAAACTATATTTTGAGTAAACCTCGCAACCGTAACTTTATTTCGATTTCCCTGTATACACCAAATATTTTAGGACATACACGACACCCTACAACTTTTACAAAAATACTTTTAAATCGTAAAAGGACCGCTGCATATTTATACTTATTCTAATTGATGGTAGTTATTTGGGTACAGTCCAAAAAATAAATTAAAACAAAAAAAATACTTAAAACAAGTAACTAAAGGACTAAAAATCGACGTTTTGGTGGCAGAGTCTTTAGGAGATTCTGAAAACCCTTTGACATTACATGTACCCAAATAACTACCATCAATTAAATGAATCCACCGAATTAATACAGAACATATCTTCAATTTATACTAATATTGTTAAAATGAATATCTGATCTAAAAACTTTATTTAGTGGATATTTCATACAATTTTAAATTAAAACATTTTGCTATAACCCATTAAACAAGAGCAATATTTTTTTTTGTTTATCTTTTGGGGGAGAAGGAAAGACCTCCGCGGGCGGCAGGTTTCACATTCTTGAACTACCACAAGAGTCAAATGAGTGCTTAAGGTAATTTGACTACCGTGTTTCCTATATTTGGCAACGCCGCGTAAAAACAATAGAAATCATACGCAAAAATCTACTGCAAAATCATCTTTAAGAAAATTATCGGTTTTAAATTTTTATGTTTATTTAATAATAAAATCTTTTAACCAGCCTTATCATATATACCAAAAAAATATTTTATTCAAAAGGCAAAACAGTCACTAAAAAAACTATAACAATTTTGTAAAACAATGTCAAGTAGCACATAAATTTAAGGATAATTATGGAAAGTTTTTGTCACCTAACCTGTCAATTAATGTAAATATTAAAACATCGGATTTATGGTCGTCAAATTGTTTACTTAAAAACAATCGGTAAAAACAATGTTTTTAATTATTGTGAATATTTATTATCACTAATTGGATCTTGTAACCAAAAAACATTTTGGACTGGCATCAATTTTATGTCCCCTTATACCGTTTAGTCACATAGCATATTTTTTTCAATTATTTATTAATTACTCCTATCACAAGCTCTGAAGGTCGGATTTTAATTAGCCAAAATGTTCAGAATTGTTTTTTCTTCCGTTGATACAACTTTTAATAAAATCTGAACATCAGTTTTTGTGAAGTAAAATAAGATCTGCGATTTCCTATAAGGATCAAAGCTAAAAACAACTATTTTATAATATTTTAAACATTTTTTCAGTTTTCTGTAGATTTTTTCAAATTTAGCTGGTTGTATATTTTTCTTATTATAAAGTACCAGGATGCTAAGTTTTATAATTTTCTGAACATTTATTCTTACAGCGGTAGTACTACCTTAAGTTTGCTTCTAATATTGGACCACACTGTATGTGAATAATAAATTTTATGTATAAACTACGACAGCCTGTTAAATTATTTTAATTTCGGTAAACGCAGCTTTATGTTGTTTATCCGGGTAAGTCTCAAATATATTTTTTTTATCAAATACTATTGTTAGAATATATAACCAATGAAAAATTTTTTTACTATTTTTATTTTAAAAAAATCTTTTACACACATGATGTAATAAAAATTTTGTCAGAATAAATTTACAGAATCAAGTAATATAACTTAAAAACCCAATTAAAATAAAAACCATTATCTAAAATTTATTATGATTTTCTTTATTTAACTAATTTAATTGATTTGTACTAATTAATTTAACAAATCATTTAGAATATTAATATTTTGGTTTTCTTTAGACCCTATAATTATCAAAAAACTTGCTAATTAGCTCTGGTAGTAATTATAATTAATTGGTATTTTAGGTAATCAGACGTATTTTAAGTTTAATAAATCATTTATTTTATAATTGTTTTACCGTTTGAACAGCAATGTTGCAATTGAGACCACCACCCAGACGTAAAAAAACAAGACGCACAATAAAGATCGAGCTACACATAACCGCACCGAGCCCGATTTCACGGTGATAGAGGGAAATGGGGCAAATTAATTGGGAAAAATTCAAAAGCACTATTCATCCCCTCAAAAATTTTGTTTTATTTATGTAAATCTCTTTGTTTAAATAAAACAGATTTTCCTACGTATCTCCGTTCCCTTTATCCAACTTTAAGTGCAGTATAAGTAAAAGTCTGGCCACACAAAACCGCATCGATGTCCGACAAGACCGTACGTGCACACGTGTTTCATACGGTCTGAAACATGCCCAGCAAATGTAATCATACGTGGATCGGATAGCGTCGATGTTCCCCGATTAAGCATTGAGTTTACGGGCGTCACCTTTATTTTAGTTCATTAAGTATAAAAATTAAAAGTTTGTGGTTAAAGGTTAGTTGGCGTAAACACACAATACAAAAAAAAATAATTAAATAAGTATTAAAAACTGTAAAATTAATTTTATTGTTACATCTTGTGAATAATAATATGTAAGTACAAAATAATTTTTTGTTATAAAGGTTTTTTTTTAAATTATTATTTCGAAAAAATCACATAAACTAATGTTTGTTTTCTTGTTAAAATGCGGTGCGAAGTATGTGGTCGGGCACGAAGCGGTGGTATTAGGCCTACGGCATTTAATTACAATGGTACATTTCAAAACCGAAACACGGCTGTGCTGGAGGACCTGGTGTGGTTATATGTGACCAAAATTTAAAACTGTGTTACCCTATTTGTAAAAATTTAATTTATGATCAGGTGTGATTTAAAGTTTGATATAATTGAGTCATATTACTGCAGTTAAATTAAATATTTGTTTGCCCCGTATCGCACAGCATTTTATCACGGAAACGCACGGCCACAAACTCGTTGCGGTTATGTAAGTCCCGACCTTACTTACTTTCCTCAGTTCTTTAGTTTCTTAAAAAGTTAAAGCAATTTTTTTCTTTAGGATTATTCTTAGGCAAGGCGCAAATTGAGACACGTATAACGCGACCGACGAGACGCAGCACAGCACGTCTTTTGGAACTTATGAAATTAAATTATACTGTGACAGTGACATATTTTCGCGTCGCACGCACGCGTCGCATTTTGCGTCTTGCCCTAACCTACAAGCATAAACTTGGAAAATTATTGCTAATGGCAAAACATGTATAATGTTAGTATAATATTTCCAGTTTGGAATATCAATTATATTAAATTAAATAAAGTGACGCAAATTATAAAGACACATAATAAATAGTAAATTATTTTTTGTTTTGAAAAAATTTCAGTATAGTTTTTACATAGCTTTTGTAAAATAATATTAAAAAAACAATAAACCATTTATGAGTTTTGTGTTTGGCATTAGTAATAGAACAGTGTGCCTTTGGTTATGATTTTATTTTTAGGCGATTAGCATTTAAATTAGGGCTTATAATTAGTATGCCATGTTATTGCTAAAACAAAGATTGGGTTAGTACTTTATGTTTTATAATTATACGTTATTTGTTCCTAGAATTATACCCTAATTGTTTAATTTTAAATAATTACTTATCTCCCTAGCAATAATTTTCTAAGTTTATGCGTATAGGTTAGGAATTACCCTATATAGCTTTAGAAGTAACTGTTACCAAGATAGGTAGTGGTTGCATATTTTTATATTTAATACCAGAGTTAAGTAATTTCACACGAGTGGGAATATTGTAGCACGAGGCGTTAGCCGAGTGCGACAAACCCACGAGTGTAAGAAAGTCATTTTCACACGAGTACTGTACACTATTTTTCCTACGACCACAAATTATTCACCAAAAAATAAATAAATTAAAGTTTGTCTGTTCAGAAAAAATAAAAACAATTGAGAACTTTGCAACACTAGGGTGATATTTACTTTGCAACACTAGTGTGATATATACTTTTCCTCACTGCTATATTATACTGTTTTGACAATATTTTACATCGAAAATCACCTACCTAGAAGCATTATATAACTTTTATCATTTTGGAATTTAAAAAGGCCCTCACTTAATAAAAATTGTATGGTTTTGTTAGGTAATAACGCTAATAGTTTAATACGGTTTTCTGCTATTATAAGTGTTTTTTAAAAATTATCGATTCTTACATATTTTAGACACTCTTCTAAATAAAACGTAAGTGGTGCATATCCAAAATATTCCGTTTTTTAAAAATATCAGTAAATAAACTTACGGGACCGGGGAGTGAAAAGGGGTGCTGGGTGGGGTAAAATTGGTAAAACGAGTTAATGAAACTGAACATCACATATAAAATTAAGTAAAAATAACAGTTTTTCCTCATATTTTTAAGAAAAAAATATAAAAATATGAAAATTGTAAATGCATAACCTAAAGTCCTAAAAGTAAGGAAAAACGACTACCAAACGTCAGTTACCATGCAAAATATGGAAAGCATTTGGCAACGTCGGAAGGGTCTGATTCTATTTATGAATGGATAAAAGAAAGTGGATTCATAAAGTGTGTATTAGCCTTAGGTTTAATTAGGGATTAAAAAAGATTTAACTAGTTGTTTGAGTACACGAAGAAAGAGAGGAAGGAATTTGATCTATAGGCTTTTTTTCTCTGGCGCTTTAGGTCGAACGGTCAAGCGGCAAGGCTGCCTCTATAAAGTACGTGCTCAAAGGTAGAAGGGAGATTTTAAATTTGATCTACTTACCTGACAACACTGTGCCAGTCAGTGAAAGTTGTTTTTTGTGGTTATGTCTATTTTTGTTTATGTTTTTATTTTTTCGTAAATTTTAATAAATATAAAATAAGATGATTTTCGCTAATTTGGGTTCTACCGTTTAAGGTAAATAAAAAGTTTTTTTACTGTCACTACAATAAATATGTCACTTGCAAACCAATAGCAGTTTTTAGAATGACATCATAATATGTATCACACCAGTGTTGTAAAGTACTTTGCAACACTAGTGCTGTAAAGTACTTTGCAACACTAGTGTGATATAACGCATTTTCTATGCATGAAATCAGTGTGCTATTTGCTATTTTCACAAGTGGTCGTTAAAAGAATATATTATATCACCAATCATTAAACCATGTTAATACTATTAGTCATTATACCAGGTGCCCACGAGATTACTAGCGAGTCCGTATTTTCTTGAGAGGTGTTACACGATTTTGAAATTTTGGTCGGATGTGTGGTTAGATGGCGGATGCAGATTTACGATGTTTCAGATTGTATGTGGTAAATTTGGTTTAACCGTAAGTACTTTTAATTTTGCTATTTTAAATGGAAAGCAATTCCAAAAAACACATGTTTCTCATGTTATACCTATTCCAATTATTTTTGAGAAAATGTCGCTTAAAAATATCATGTTAACCGCCATTTTTAATAATTTGTTAAAAACAAATTGTGGTGGTAAAAAAAAATAATGCAATTTTGTACAAATATTTAATAAACCTTATATCCTATCACCGTAAAAGTATTATTTCCGGTTTTTCCGGAAGAACCATAGAAATGTACTTTTGGCAGTAAACAACTTTAATAATTGAATGAAAAGCACTACATTAAGGTTGAAATTTATACTTTACACTTAATCCTTTTTTTTTAATTTAATCCTATCTCTAAACCTAGTGTTTCGAAGTTAATAATAGTAAAACGTTAAAACACATATGAGGTATTACGTATTTTCTTCAATATTTTCAAGGCAACCTGACGTTTTACTATTAATATCTTAAAACCTATGAGGTTTAAAGACAGAATTAGATTAACATAAAAGATTAGAAAATAATTGTTTAGTTTAAGTGTAAGTTTTAAGATAGTGGTTTCCGTTTGAATTATTAAAGTTCTGGTTACTTTCGCATGTCAATTTCTGTAGAACTTTCGGTTAAACCTGAAATTGTTTTTACCATAATAGGAGATAAGGTTCATTAAATATGTGTAAAAATCCCAATAGCCCTTTTCAATCGCCATTTGTGTTTTTAACAAATCGATAAGAAATGGCGGTTAATATGGCATTCTCGAACGCCATTTTCTTAAATATTAACTAATATAGGTTGAACATGTGGTAAATGTATTTTCTTGGAGGAATGGCCTGTAAAATGATTTTTAGAACACTCCTTAAGAAAATAACAGGCTTGCTAGTAGTTTCGTGGGCCCCCGGTATATTTATAGAATTTTACTTGAATACATCGTTTCCTATTCTAGTTCTTTTTCACGTCTTTAAAATTTTATCAAGCTAAAGTTAAATTAAGTTTAAAAATAAAATTGAAAGCATATAAAATAGTAATATATTACTTATTTTATATGCTTTTAATGGTTAAAAGTTTACTGTATATAAAGAACCCAAAAAAACTTAAAATGCAATCTGCCTGCAAAGTACTTTTATAACGATAAAACTGCGGTTGTATAAACTTTGCGAAAATAGTCTCTAAGTACTACTAAGAAAAATTTATTTAAAAGAGATTCAAAATTTTCTCTGGTAATCATCTTAATCACTGCATCGCAGTTTAAAAACTTTTATTTTGTCACGAAGTTTTAACTTTATTATTTGTAATAAATTTGCCTAAAGAGCCATAAAATGTTTTAACTTTGACAATATATTTTATAACAGGGACTTCTCGTACATTTTTGATGTCTTTCTTTTAAGAAGTAAAATATCATTTAATTTTTAAAAGTGATAACTTTTTAAGGGACTCTTTTTTTTCCATGTTTTAATATTTAAGATAATTTTGGTATTTTGCAGAAGTCATGGGTTTAATTTAAATGTTCTTTAAAATAAACTCAAAAAAATAATTAAATATTTTTAAAGGCGTTGTTCAATTTTATATTGTATTTTGTATACACATTTAAGTTATTAAAAGAGCTAGAAATTATATTTAAACTTTGTACAAATATACAGAATGTTTAAAAAGTTAAGTCATTTATTTTAACAGATTGTAGAACTTGTCCAAAGAAGTTAATATAGCAAAAATCACCTATATAAAAGTTGTATAATAAGAGAGTTAGGTTACATTATTAAAAATTTATTATTTAAAAAAATATATTATCAAGTTAAATGCATACCGTTTTTACAAAAACTGCCTGAAATTGTTCCTATTTATTTGTTTAACGCAAAATTTTGTTTGGCGAATACACGACTTTTTACACCCCTCAAAAATAGAATCCTGGTATTCACGAATAAAATTTCAAGCATTTTCAATTTAAAAAAATAGGAATGTTATTACACAAATTTCCTAAATTTCTGAACACCATCGTGTAAAATCTTAGCGTTTATTGTTTATTTATATTTGGTAAATGTTTATTAATATCCCTAAAAAATAAATTAACAATAATGTAAAGTTACTCTCTTATTATTCAACTTTAATATAGGTGATTTTTGACTTTTCAACTTCTTTTTACAAGTTGTTAAAATAAATGACTTAACTTTAAAAACACCTGTATTTGTTCAATGGGAAAACATAAAAGAATAAATCTGGATTTTAAAATTCTCTTTTTTTTGTAGAAAATCCTAAGTTTGAGACCAACAGTTGGTTTTAAGTGCTTAAGAAGGGGGTTAAAAAATTACAGAAGTTTAGAAGGAAATTAGAAACGTTGTTGAATTTAAAAAGCTTGCCTCTAAGGCACTCAACACATGGGTCGGTAAAATAGCGACGAGACCGAGATTTGACGAGCTTTTAACAGTATGCAGCATGATCCTTCACTTACAAAAAGGCTTTCTTCTCTTGCCCATCGTCGGGCTGTGGGGGATTTATCGCTTTTTATAGGTACTTCCATGGCTTTTGCTCTAAAGAATTGTCCAGTATAGTTCCTCCACTCACGGTTCCCAACAGAGAAACTCGTGGTTCCTCGCGTATGCATCCCTATACGGTCCAACTGGACAGGCCCCGAACTTCCCACTTTGTTCGTTCTTTTATCCCTAGAGTTTCTAGAATGTGGAACCTGCTGCCCGCGTAGGTCTTTTCTTCCGCCCCAAATCTTCAAATATTTAAGTCTCCTGTCAACAAACTCCCTCTTACCTCGCTTAAGACACCCACGGTACGTTAGTATATAGGCTTTTAGCCTTCGTGGTTTGTCCAAAGATAATAAAAAAATAAAAAAATGCACGCATATATTCGGGTTTAAAGTGATCACGACTGTACAGAGACGACCATACCTTTAATCAAAGAATATGATAGCTACCGCAGTAGTAGTCCAATTCAAATGGCTGAATTACGAACGATTTATCTCCACGCGCCTATATGGACAGGCTTGGAGTCTATATAAGTGGGCTTTGAAAGGGCTTCGATTTTCGGCGCTGATTTTAGTACAAGTGTCCGTATTTGTTTTGCTGTAGCTACTATGTTCTTTGGTTTAATGGTCAATTTTTACCATATTCTCAGCCAATGAAATCATATGTCGATCAAAGAGCACCGAATATTCCCGAATCCGAGCGCACCTGGACAAAAACTAACCCTTTTGATTACCTCACCTCGTCAAAGAATGTTATAATGGAGCCCTCTAAGGCAAGTACGCACAAGGCTAATTTCTACCGAACAATATTTTACGGCCAAAAAATAAAATATTTTCTTACCTGACAGGTTGACTCCTTTTGCTATTTCATTCCAAGCTCTTTCTGAGAAGTTATTTTGCAAATATTCTTTTAAAGTATAATTATAAAGCACAGGACGTTTTTTAACCTTCTCCACAAATCTAATATTTATAACAAATCCATGCTTGGTTCTAAAATTTAGAAAGATAACACTAATTTTTCCGTGTAAAATCCAGACACAAACATATGAGTCACACACTGTAAACAAAATACAAAACGGTTCTGTATTGCACTTGTTTATTAAAGGACGCGGATTGCTGAGATCAAACACGCTTATATGTCTACGTGCTGTCGAAGCCCGTAAAAATCGAGGTCCGCGTCGCTTTTTCACCGACCCATGTACAGAGAGCCTAACTTACCGATTAAACATTAGTGTCTAGCAGAAGCAATAATTGAAGAGGTCAGTGGATGAAGGTGTTATGTGACATTTTATTATTCTGATAAGTGTACTGCAGTTAGTTGCTAATTTTAACTTAAAAGCTGTTATTTTTTTTACGAATAAAAATAAAAATAATTTTTGTGCTTTTGATGTGAAATCCGTAAAAAAATACACACAAAAATCTAAGCCCAAACATGGTTAAAGTTAAATTACTCAAAACAAGTAATTGTGACATAACACCTTCATCCACTTACCTCTTAAATTATTAAAATATATTTTAAATTATATCAGGGTAATTTGTTAGCTTTAGCTAAAGCATTGATAAGGGTAAATAGTGATTAAGGTAATTTTAAAGCTTGAGATTCTAAGGTAAGTGACAATGTTTTCTACGGCAATTAATTTGGTATTAGATTATAAAAGTTAGGTGCTTTCCCAAATTTTATTTTAAAGGTATTTGGATTATAGACAGCAAACTAGTCTAAATGCCAAATGTTTTAAAAGTTGCTATTTGAATAGCAAGGTTTTTTATCCGCCTTTGGCCTTAGAAGCTAAATGTTTCAGCCACGAAATCATAAATTAATAATGGCAAGGCTTAAAAGGAGCTTATTGTTTTTTTTACGGGGTATTATAAAGTTAACAGTTCAGCAATTTTTTAACACCCTAAATTATTGTTTTATTTCAATGGCAACTAGAATTTGTAGTAATGTGAATTTGTGCAATGTAACAATAAACGAAATGTTAGCTTAACCAAAAGATTAAGTTACCATAAATTCTGCCATTTTTTTTTTAACTTGTGTGTTGCATTTGCTTTAAAAATTACTATTTGTATTTAAAGGGTACAGAAATAAAACAAGGATTGTCACAATAACAACTTTCCGAGATAATATTATGACAATTTTTTTTTTGATATAGTAAGCAACCCAAACTTCAAGTCTTATTCGGTTCTCAGATTAACAATATTGGTTTGATTTGGCTTTAACTTTGGGGAATACAAGTCTAACAATTTACGATGGATTGCGCTAATAATCTCGATTTTGATAAAAATGGACATATCTTGTTTTATTCATGTACCCCTTATTTAGTTTTAATAAAACGCAGGTTAATGAATTTGCATAAAAATTAAAACCATAATAAAAGACTTTAAATTTAAAAGTGTTTATGTGCCATTTATGTATTTAAAAGTTATGAGTAAAAACATTGAAGAATCTCTATAACAGCACACGAGATACGCAATGAATATCTCTACCTTTTACAAATGGGTTTTTATCTATGGCATTTAAAACCCTCTTAAAATTTTGGGATATTGGGGCTTTGTATATAGAACTTTTTTAAGCAAAAATCTCATTTTTGGTATTTTTGTCACTTAGACCCTTTTGAAGTTAAGGTCTTCAATTATTATTATATTTAGTTATATTTTTAAAAATATGCTTGTAAAAGATATTTATTAAACATTTGGTTATTGATGTATTAAAAGTTGTAACATTTTTTTGAAACCATCGAAAATAAAACGATTTATTTACTAGTTGGAATAGCTTTTGCCGTGTTTTTGAAACAACCAAAAGTCAGTGCTTATTGATGAATAAAAAATGTACGAAATATAAACATCCAATAGTTAAATATTTATTTTTAAAACAACTTTTAGTTCCAAAATATTGAAAACATAATAGTAGTCCAATAAATTAATGCTGTTGTATTTGTTTTTTTTATAGCAAATATAAAATATTACATACAATGACCGCCAGAACTGTGGAACCATATGATAAACTTTTTTATTCTTGATTTATTCTTGATAAAAATCTCTGCATACACCGAAACTCACAAAACATTGATCAAAACCTTAATAAATCATAGCGTATGCGAGGTAGGTGCAAATTAACAAATATGACACAAGTTGAAACAACCCTTATTTTAAAACTTAGAGAAAAATTTTATTTGGAAAACTTGCCTAGAATTACAAGTGATGTCATTTTATAAAACAGAATAAAGTATTTAAAAAAAATAGAAAAAAAATACTTTTTAACTTACCCTGTATAGAGATTAGATCGAACTAAATTAACTGCCGTAAATTATCCTTATTGCACTTAAGTTTAAAAAATCAAATCTTTATTATTCCCTAATTGTTTAAGTACTTTTAAATCACTTCAAAAACCAAGTAATTTTTTGCTTTTTTTTTGTGGGTTTTGGTATATGCTTTCTTTTTTTTAATAGGACGCTGTGCTTTTAAAATCTGACATTACTTTTAATTGTTAACAAGTTTTTTAAGTAGTATTTTTCTTTAAATTTAAACAAAAGGTAGTTTTCTTCTGTGTCATATTCGTTAATTTGCACCTATCTCGTATACGGTTTGGTTTATTTAAATTTTAATCATTGTTTTGTAAGTATCGGTGTATGCAGAGACTTTTTAAAGAATATTTTTGATTGAGAAATAAAAATAAAAAAGCTTTTTAAATGGTTTAACATTTCTGGCGGTCACTGTATATAAATATGCAGTGTGAAAAAAAAGCTAACTTAGACATGGTTTTACTTGTCAGATTAGACATTTTATTACTCTTTTAAATTTCAATGACAAAAACAAATACGACTGGTAATACTTTAAGCATCCTAAATGCTAAGGAGATTTTATATCACCATAAATATACCGACATAATAATTTTACAAATGTAAAAAGAAAAATTACAACACAATTATATTACTTCACCCTCAGGGTTTAACAATACCAAATTAATAAATCGAGATACGTTAATTTTACATAATATAAATCAAAATAACTTAAATTTACTTATTAACTAGCCATTGTTTTTCTAAGAGAACACAAATAGTTTTTCCATTGTCTCATAATATCAAAAGTGTCATTTTAGTACACAGTGTGTACGATAGGTATTACAAGAGGACAAATGGACCAAAAATTTTGGAATATAAAAATGTTGTTTTGGGAGGACTGGTCATATGGTCCAAAACTAAAAATATAAAATTTTACTTCGATTGGTACAGGGCGAGTTATGTATGACCAAGAGTAAATTGCCTTTTTTTTAAATATGACCAAATTGTATAGGTAAATGCTGTAGATAATTGAATTTCATGAAAACATTTATAGTTAATGAATTTAATAAAATAAACATATTTTTGTCAAAATACTACATGAAGTATTAACACGTTTTAAAATACTTGGCTTTAAGCAGCGAATTTTAAAATAATTTAAATTCCTAAATTATCCTTTAAATTTTTTCCTTTTGCCCATTATTTAAGACGAAATGCGTAACGTAAAAAATTGAAATGAACAATTTTTATTTTTTTATTTTTAGGGTTTACCTTTAAATTTTGACATAAAATTTAATTCTCTACAACATTTACTTATAGAATTTTGTTCCATTTTAAAAAATAAAAGTAGTTTACTCCTGGGTATTTTTATATTTTTAGTATTAACTCTCCCTGTATATTAGAAATCGCAGTAAAATTTGGTATTTGCCAGTTTTGGACTATGCGTTTTCTTAAAAATTTTGTTTTAAAATTCGATAAATTTTGGTCAATTTATTGTCTTGTAACACCTATCCTGGAACACACTGTATAAAAAGAAAAACACTTGTATTAAAAACCTAAATGTTTTATGATACTTTAGTTATACCGAAAGTGATTTTGAGGTTATGATAAGGCAAAAAAAGTTAGTTAATCTTTTAATTAAATTTTAAAATATCTATTAGTTCTCCTAAAAACTTTTAAAAACATAGGGGGAGGGGGGGGAACAACGTCCTGTGTAATCAGTTATGTAAAAAAATATATCCAAACCAATTGCAAAATGTTATAGGTGATTTAAAGATGCTTAAGCATCTTTGTCCAATGTTTTTTTTAAATTTTTATAAAAGAAAACTAAAAGTTTATTACTAAATAAAAAAATTGCACGTTTAGATTTTCTGAGTTAAAAAGCAGTCCTTTATTTGTTTAATATTACGCACCTAATTTTTCCACGCTCGGTAAAAAAATATGTTTTTCCACGACCGTTAAAAAAGATGCTGTTTTTTTAATCATTAACATGAAGTCAAGGTACTCTATTCTAGTACACTACCTAAGTTTAAAAAAAGTAACTTTTTTTAACATTTTGAATTAGGGTTTTGTTTTAATGTCTACTACAATAAACTTAAATATCAATTTATGCCATGTAACAGTAAACAAGACATCAACTGAACCAAACGGTCAAGTTTCCTTTGATTTTGTCATTATTTCTTTTAGTTCTTGTGTTACTAGTTTTAAAATTTGACAGTTTGCGAATAACTTTAATAGAAACTATAACAAATTATATGTAATAATAAATTTGGTTTTTGTTGCAATATAATAGCTGTGCTGCAAAAATTAAAATACATAAGCTTAGATAAATGAAACACGTATAAAATGGTATTTTGGAAATTTTTATACGGTCGAGGAAAAAATATAGTATGTAACACAGTGTCTTTTTTTTACTCATGGGATTGCCGCACTTGCCTGACGGCTCGTGCTGTCAAACTTTCCATTCGTAAAAGAAAAGTATCACTTTATGCCCTTGTTACATGAATTACTATTAAACTATTTTTGTAAAACAAGTCTAAGTTTCCAACTTAAGGCTTTTCTAGTTTGTTGTCACAAAAACTATTAACGCAAAGGCGGCCGAAAGCATAGAAAATAATTAAGCCTTGAAGGCTATACTCTAATAAGATAAATAAATAGTCTAATCTTTATCCGTTAACAATATAGCTATGCCAAGACCACAATAAAATAAACAAGAACTAATTTTATTTACTTAGGGATATCTAGCTATTTATAACCGTTTATTCTGCTACATAAAAAAACAAAAAAGGAGAGAGATGTCAGTTGCTATACAATATACAGGGTGAAATATTTTGCATGTCAACTACAGGGATCTATCTCAGAAACCGCTGCAGCCACAAAGATGCTTAAATAAGAAAATAATCGTAGTTATAAAAGCTTAGTTTAAATTATTATTATTATTTCTTAAAATAATGCTTTACTACATATGTTTAATAAACCATTGTTTTTATAAAATTATATTTAAAGTGGACCAAAGCACCGGAAACTTGTCTGCGACTTTTATTTAAAATATTATTAAAGCCAATTTTGTCACTTGTTTCTGTGGGCGCTAATTAACATATTGTTTGGTTTATATTATATCTTCAATAGAATTTAAATAACAGTCTTCTAGTTTCAAATTAACTATTTTTAGTGCGGTATGTACCACAGATAATATTTGTTAGATTTTAATTCGGCAACTATTTAAAAACAGTACGGCTAAAAGAAAGGCAACCTTCGATTTAAAGCTCATAATAGGGTATTGGGTTAAAATAGTTACAATATAAAACTCTATATAAAAGAAAAACAGGTTACCAATGAAGTGAGCCCTTTAATTATTACAGGATATACTATATCAGCTAAATTCAAAGGTATCGGACAGTAAAGAAACAACAAAGCAAGCACGATAAGTCATCCTATTCGAAATGTTTACATGCCGGCCTTTACGTTAAGGTAAGTCGACGCATAACCGCACCAAGGCCGCACCTGGATTTAGAATGATAGAGGAACATGGGGCAGATTTATTCGGAAAAATTTAAAAGCACTTTTTATGCCCTCAAAAATTTAAAAGTCAAGCTGACTTTATTGACTGATTTATTGTATGTATATCTCCTTGTTTAAATACCACATATTTTCCTACTTATCTCTGTTCCTTTTATCCAATCTTCAAGTGTAGTATAGGTAAAACTGTGTTACCTTATTTGTGAAGGTTTATTTTATACGATTAGGTGTTATTTAAAGCGTAGTTTAACAGACTCATATTACTGCAATTTTATTAAATACAAAACTTTTTGCACGTCATTCCTCTACATTTTACCAGCGAGATGCACGGCTGCGGATTTGTGTGGCTAGACCTTTAGGCCGTCTCCTTTTAACGTACTGAATGTTTAGGTTTTTGTTTGGCTAAACGTGTATATTCAAGTCAAGACATTACAAATAAATAAAATGCGGTTTAAGTGTAATTAGTTTTTGTGAACCAACTACCTAAAAACGAAAAAAGACTAATATTTTAATTTATTTTAAAACACTGTGTACGTACCTTGTTAGAAAAAACAAACTTTTTTTATACTTAATACAGAATTTACCCGTAAATGGTATTTTCTTTCTTTTATTCTGGGTCAACCCTACTGAATTTCTGTGAAAACAGAAATTCCAGCTATACCAGATCCAATTAAATAAGGAAAATAAATAAATCTTACCAAAAGATGTTTAAGCCAAACAATTTATTTGTTAGTGTGAAACCAGAAAACCAAAGAAAACAGTTTACATGAGGCAATTTAGGAAAATGTTTTTTAGTTATATTGTATGCCTATAAAATCTAAATTAAGTTAATAATAATGTTAAGTGTTGTGCGAAATCAAACATTTAAAACGTGTTTTGTTCAGAAGTATTTTTACAAAAAAATAACAATATTTTATTTCATTTTTGCGTCATTCCTTCTGATTGGTGTCTTAGGATTTATGGTACGGTATTTTTTTATAGATTTGATTGTATGAAAATTAGGCATTAACTTTTATTGCATTGTTAAACTAAACACGTCCAGGAGCTAACCACTTTTATTTTTAAAAATAGAACAAATTTGTTTGGGTAAATATTGTAGCGAAATAAATTTTGTGTTAAAATTTGAGGAGTAAAGCATGTAAGTAATTTTTTTTTTAAATACGCATTACAACTTATTGGGTAAAAAAGCAAAATTTAAAAGAAAAGTTAATTATTTTAAATATTTTTTTAAAATTCGCAGTCTTAAGACAAGTGTTTTAAAAACTGTTAATGCATAATGTATAAAATAAAAATTTAATTCACTACAACATTTCCTTATACAATTGTGTCCTATTGTTTAAAATAAAGGTACTTTACTCCAGGTCATTTTTCATATTTTTAGTCATAACTTACCCTGTATGTAAACAGTCGGAGTAAAATTTTGTATTTATTAGTTTTAGACAGGGCGACCAGGGGCGCATTCAGAATCTACGCCCGGTAATTGCCCGACATGCGCACATGAGGATATGCGCAATAAGCAAGACCTTATCAAAACTAAACAAAAGGAACAAATTCGTTTGCCAATGTCAAGGTTGGGGTAAAGTTTACTCCAATTTTTTCAAATCTGAATGCGCCCTAGTTCTTCCAGAAGGGCGTTTAAAAATTTCAAAATATTTGGTCCATTTGTCCTCTCGTAACGCCTATTATGGGAAAAACTGTATAATGTACAGTGGTCTAGGTAAGTTGGTGTCATATGGAATTATTTTTATTGTTTATTTTACGAAAAAAGTTATTCCTTATAAAAAGTTCTACATGGTCCAAAATCTAGATGACTGACACAGTTTGATATTTAATGATTGTATTTTAGGTTTTGAACCATGCAGAACTTTTGATAAAGAATAACTTTTTTACGTAAAATAAATAATAAAAAGTTTTCCATATGACCCCAACTTACGTAGACAGACTTTATACATACAGGTTAAGCTAAATAACATAACACATAGGCAATGTAAGGAAAAGAGACAATCTAACTAAATTCCGGCATGTAAGATGAGTGACTAATAATACTTGTTTTGTTATTCTATTACTTGCCGATGTACCAAAACTGATTGCTCAAGCAGTATACGGTGCTTTTCTTTAAAGCCCCCTTATATTTTTTGAATGGATCAATTTAAAAAATTTAAAACTATGGAATACAAAATTATTGCATAAATACTATATTTTAAAGTATAATTGACAGATGAAAATTTCAATATGGCGGCTGGGCGCCATCTTATAAAAAATTAGAAGGCAAGAGGGGTCTTGTGACAAATCATTTTAAAGCTTCTGACGAGTATTTTATAACACTAGATTATAAAGGTAAACCGTTACCTAATACAACATTGGCGGCACTTTAAAAATAACCTAAATACCGGATTTGGATAGCCATATTTCCGAAACTTATAAAGTTAGATGTACTAAATTCTTTTGAAACTATTTGCACTAGACTCCTGAAATTTATGTCAGATTTTTTGAATCTTAGTCTAATCAGTAAGATAAGAATCTTTTTAAAGCTATTATCTAAGTTTTCCATTTTTTTTTAATTGTTTTCTCTGCTGTTTCAAGTCACCCACACTTTCGGGTTACTTGAGACACCTCTTTTATTTTTCATCAGTAACTCAAGATAAAAGCCAAGGCGTCTTGAGAGACTAAATAAAGGTTTTAAAAAAGGTAAGCTGAGAAAAATCCAAAAAAAAAAAAATAAACAAAATCAAATAATATTAAACTTTATTAAAACAATTCTTATAAAGTTATCTGAAAATTCTTAATATGAATAAAAATAACAAATTTAGATTTTTTTTAATTAAATATCTACAGAAAAACAGTGTCTTCCCTCTTTTTGTAAAGATCGGTTTCAATGAAGAAATAATTTGAGAGGCTTTTATATCGGCCAAAATCTGGCATATTAGGAAAACATAAACATTTTTATTAGTGTTAGGACTTTTCCTTAAAAACTTACACTGAAATATTGAGTTGTTTTTTATTTCTGTCACGAGACCAATAAATTTTTTGTTTATTTGCTTTTTGTATGGCGCTTCGTAAGGAATTTCCACCAAAAATAGAGCTGTCTACTTTAATATATTCCAGTTTTAATTTCTCTTCAGGTATCCTGGTTCGAAATTCTCTGGAGAATCTGATGAATCTTGAAGGGAATACGAATCCGATTCAGAGGTTTCATGCCATTAAGCTACTAAGTTTCCTATGTTCTGACTTGTGTTTTGTTCATTTTCTGCAAAAGTTGAAAAACGAAAAAAGTTCCTTATCTGAGGCTTGTCATTCTCCACCCTTTGCCGTTAAGGGAAGCAGGAAAAAAATCAGGGTTTTGGAGTAGATTCATGCTTTTCTCTATTGGATATACTGGCACCAGGTTTGACGTTTAATCTTTGTTTTTTCACATTTGTTGTTTTTGGCACAATTTCCTTGTCATATAAATTTCTTAAAAATATTTCGAAGGCATTATCTATTGTAATATCAGCTTCTTCAACTGGCGTTTCATTAGATGGCAATTTTTTAAAACACAATTTTTATTTAGTGTTACTGCTTTAAACCCAGCCTGAAGATTGTTTTTACATTTATCTCCTTCGTTGTGTTTTTGGAGAATTTTATTTAACAACCTCGGAAAAACGTCTTTAGGCACAATGCCTTTATTTTTTAATTTCCAATCCAAGAGAACATTACGCCACTGAATTTTTAGCGGTCTCAAAAAAGGCCACATCTAGTGGTTGGCATATGTGAGTTGAATTGCCGGGAAGGAGTACATATGCGATATTGTATTCTTCGCATGCATCAATTAGCCCTTGCGCTCAAATGGCTTGCTAAATTGTCGCCAATCAATACTTTACGGCTTTCCAGGGAAAACTTTTTAAATATTTCAGAGCCACTTCAAAGAACCAATCCTCATATATGCATTCATTAAACCACCCCGACTTCGCTCCTGTTATATCTAGTGCCTGCGGGCCCATTTTCTGTCCAGGTGGTGTACAAATGTTCGGCCTTGTAGACTACGTACAAAAGGTAACAAGGTGCCTGAAGCCGTTCCTGCAAACATGACCGAATTGCTTGCTTTTGAGGAGTCAACAATACTGTGCGTATGTTTGGATCCTCGTCTTGCAATCACCTTCCTGCACTCCCTGGGTCATCACAAATGTTTGTTTCGTCATAATTAACTATTTAATTCGGGATCTACATTAGCAACAGTTTTTCGAGTTCGACGAAATATTCGCTGACTGATTTAACTGTAACCCCCGCCCTGGCCCTCTCAATATTTTCTATCCAGCGTTGACTTAAAATTTCTTTATGCCTGCTTAAAAAGCTATACGCCCAATCTTTGCCAGGATAATTATTTGTAAATAAGTTTGCTGCCTTTTGCATCTAAATACGATTTTACTGATTGCTCTTAAATCACGGCAAAGAGAGTCAACAGCGAAATGCCCAACTGCGAGCAGCCGCTATTGGTACCATCTTCGCTCCTCTAAAACTGATGCGCCTCTGAACTTATATATTAAGATTGTTAACCTTTTCTTTGTATTGTTGATCGACTTATTCCATATTTTTTTTTCAAGTTTTCGAAAGCTACCAATTTTCTTTTATATTCATCACCATTAAAAAAGTCTGCCGCCATATTGTATTAGGTAAAGGTATTGACACTAAATTCTAGGGTTATAAGGAAACTAGTCAAAGAAAGCTTTAAAATGATGTGCCTACAGACCCCCTTTCTATTTACTATTTTTTCAAGATGGCTCTAGCCGCCATTTGAAACTTTTCATCTGTCAATTTTACACACAAACATAGTATTTATGCATCAATTTCTTATCCAAAATTTTTTACTTTTTTAAGTTGATGGAGTTCAAAAAATAAAAAATAAAATAAAAAATTACACTGTATGTATGAAAACAGTTAAAATTATTATTATGTACTTTCTTTTAAAATACCTTTAGTCTGTTAAAAAGGTATTAAGTCACGTTTATGTTTGTGTGTCGATGTCGAATAAAATTAATACAATGGCCAATGACGTCAACACCCGTAGAAAATTATGTAATCCTTTATTTTTTACTGTTCAAAAATTTACATTTCCAACAACGGGGCGTTATTACTGAGGCACACTTTATAAAGTAAGAAAAACATTTGCTAAGACAATGCAGTTATACGAAAAAATATTTTATTTTTCAGTAAACACACTCTCCCAGACTCTTTTGGTTAGCTGCTCCTAATAGAAAATGAATTCCATACGACTCTATAACATTTGTGCCTCAAATATTTTAAGGCAGTTGTAATTGAATCGTTTATTTCAGAAACCCGCCAACTGCACTTTCTTTAATTTTCGGTAAACGACAAAAAACCTTCTATCTTTAAAATTAGTAAAGATTTTACCCTTAAAAAATATTAGAATAGTACTTAATACCTTTCTTAAACAGATTTTATTTGTATTAACACTTTAATACTCATATTTTGTTTAAAAAAATATATATTTTTGCACTTGGCGGGTTTCTGCAATAAAAAAAAATATCTCTAAAAGGCGCGGAAAAAAATGCTACCACAAATTTTTGAGGCTAAAATATGACGATCTTACCCAACTTATCTTAGTCCAAAAGAGGATGGTTTGAAGATACAGGGTGTTAAAAATTTGTTCTGGTTTTAGTGTTTTATAAATAATTGTGTTAGTAATGGATGTATTCTTAAAATTTTTGGCTCAAGGGGTTTTGGGTGGTGAGAAATTCAAATTTGTTATCAATTTTATTGTTAACCCTAGATGGCGCCACCTGCGCTATCTTGCACAAATTACAAACAAAATAGGTTTTTTGTGCAACCCTATATGTAATTTTAAGACAAAAATTTATATTCTTTATTATATTTTTATAAAAAGGTATTTTTGGTGGGTTAATTTAAGCAGCCGTTTTTAAAATATCTGGATTTAAAAAATTATTTCCTGTTTGGCTACGTCTAAGCTTTACAGGATGTTTTTAAATTAGATGCCTAATTCTAAAGGGCCCCACAGACTACGGTTTTGTACGACATACTTGCACGAGGTACATGTCGGTTCGTACAAAAACTAAGTAAAACGGAAGTGTGTAGCCTTTTTAGACTGTTGCACAAGACCGATGAAGGTATTCTGATTTCGTTGATGTAAGTCCGTGGGCTTGTACGACCGACATGTACGTCGTGCAAGTATATCATACAAAAATTTCGTACAAGACCGTAGTCTGTGGGGCCCTTAAGAGTGTAAATTCATGGGTGATTTTAAGAAAAAAGTTTAAATAAACGTATGTCATAAATGTCCTAACTTTTAAGGTACACAGTGGTTAAAAAAAATACCGGTTGACAATGAAATTACTATCCAGCAATTTATTTTTTCAGTGCAATCGTATGGTTTGCAAATTTGGGGACGTTATATTGTATTTCAAGATGCCAATTTTATATACCGGGTAACAACGCGATCACTTTCCGGTTGCCATTTTTTTATTTCTTTATCAATTATGTCGAAACTTGGTAGGGTTGTTAGACTAACAAGAAGTTATTTTTAGGTGTTATGATAGGCTTTTGGAACTTTCGGTTTCACCGGAAATTACTGTAACTATGGATTTTTAATGGGACACTCTGTATATTTTTTATTTTTCGGATTCTCCAGATCATTTTTAGTTGAAATACCATATTTTAAAAACAAATATTGGTCAAATTTTATTTTTAAATTATTTTTTTATTTTTCATCCAGAGTGCCATGATCATTCTAAAATCACTCCTCATACTTTACTTACTTTCAAAAAAATTCGAAGCCGACTTTATTTTTTTAAACTTTTTTACTAGAGGGCCCTAAACTTCATTTTTTTTTTGTAGTTTTTTCACCCTAGCTCAAAAACCAAAATAGGACCATTTCAGTTTCATAATTTTTCTAAATGTAGTATTTTAGAGCAAATCCAACGATGTAAAACACTACGACACATTTTATTTTCTTTAAAAAACAACATTTAGTATGTTGGTATATATATGAAATTTTTGATACTGAATGGCAGTACATCGTAGTGGCCCTGAAAACAGAAACTAATAGAATATGTCTGTTATAAAAACAATTGCTTGTGTTTTGTTAAAAGTTTAAAAACTAAAAACATTTGTTTGTGTTTATGTATCTCCTACCGACGATAAAATAATTTTAGGTTAAATCTGGTATTAACAATTAAAAATTAGATGCATAGGCACAAACTAATATTTTTATCTTTAAAAGTTTTAACAAAACAAAAGCAATTGTTTTTACAACATATTCAATTAGTTTTTGTTAGTGAACAGATTTGGAATGGATTTGGAATCAGGGACACCGAATTACCCAAGTTCAGTGGAGAATATCAATTCACATTTAATAAGGTGTAAAAACGCAGGCCTGTGTAATTGTTTACTTGTAATTTTTGTTTTTTACCATGTTGTCTATGGGTACTTTTGAGATGAAGTGGCTTTATTTTTTTTTCGAAAACAAAGCTGGCTACAAAGAAATTAAAGAAAACTAAAAAGTTTGATTTTTAATTGTTTAATCATAGAAAAATTTAAAAACTGTATAAAAAGTCGGTGACGTACTTTTCTCCTTAATAATATTGGCTGTGGTACCCACTGAGACGCCACTGGACCCAATAATCTTAATCCAAGTAGAGCTTTTAAGCGTCTTATTACATTAATTATTATTTAAATTAAATTTAAAAAATTAAGACTTTTTTAATTTTAATGCCCTGTTACTCAGAAATAAAGCAAGTCGCGAGACATATGTTTATGGAAATTTTTGTTTTATAAAAAGACTTAAAAAGTCCATTGTCCATATATATTTTTTTATTAAATAAACAAACAATACTTGATATTTTTTAATTAAGTATCATCTAAAGACATAACATATTAAACGTTACTGAAAACCACCCCAATGCCCATTTCCACCAACTCTTTTAGGGAATCCCTAGCGCTAGGTAGATAATAACTTGTTAGGTGTAGGGGAAGTCCGGGTAAAGTGAATACCTTAAGATGTTTCAGACCTTATCAAGAAAGGGATTAGAGATAACAACAAGATAAATACCACAAATCAATCTTTATTAATTGCGTCTACATATTTTGTACTCAATTAAGTTCACAAGTAAAACAATAAGTAACTAAAAATAAACTTCAAAATATGTCATATTATTCACTTTGCCCAGGCTCCTGGGTAAAATGGATATGGTGCCTGAGTAAAGTGAATTACCATCTTCTTATTACACAAATCTAAAAATTATATTTCAAAACAAAACCTAATACAGTAAAAACTTAAATTTACGTTTAAAGATAATATCTTAAAAAATAGGAATGGCCGTTATCACAGATAGGTATAGTCTTCATTGCCTTCCAAAGCGGAGCATTGTTCATGACACCATTTTAGACATGAACGGTGACGAATCCAATCTTCAATTGGATTATCTTCTTTAATATATATTTCACCGCAAAAAACATATTCTATCTTCAAAACTTTTCTGGGTTGTTACTTCTTTAGCAGTTAGTCTAGGAATGTTTTTTGATTCTACATTTAGTTTTTTAGTAATATTTCTTACTTTATTTTTCTTAAACTTTTGCTTTTGCTTTTCTTTCATATATAGAAGTCTATGATTTTAAGATTGACTTTAGCTCCGTCTCTTAATCTTCACTGAAAATGGTATGGAATCAGCCAAATTTTGGAGTAACTACACTACTCTTGACTACTCTGTATAGAGTTGAATCAGCCATCCCATACTTTTTATCAGTACCCTTAACTAACTCTCCAGATTTACCCAAATTAATGGTCTTGATTAGTTTTGTTTTTGTATTTATTCACGATTTCTAACAAAATATGAGTTTTATAATCTGCAACTAAATATTCTCAAACCCGGGTGAAGTGGATACCATATCCACTTTGCCCTAGGTATTCACTTTGCCCAACACTACTATTTTTGAGGTTAGGCCAAATCTTGCAAAAACTGTTAATTTTGTTTTTATAATTAGTATATTATAGGAAGCCACTTTTACATACAAAAGAACTATGGCACTCCCAAGGATGACAAACAAATAATATAATAAATATCAGCAGCACATGCCTCGAAATATTGAAAATTATTTATCGAAAACACAATTTATCGTCGTCAAGACGCTACGCGACTCAGCCTCTTGTTTAAGTGTTTGCCGCTTATTGAGACATGATGGCCAATAGTTTGGGCATAATGGGGACTATTCGCTTTGCCGGGGTGTCCACTTTACCCAGGTTTCCCTATATAAATATTCTCTACCTGGCTTAAGGATAACCTTAAACAGTTAATGGAAATGGTGTAACGGTAATTATCCGCGGTTTCGGAAAACTACTGTTTTTGGCGCTTAATATTAATATCTCGGGCGCCACCCTTAGTTGTTTATAGTGGTGAAGGGTCCACTTTGCCTCTCGGATAGCTTTTTATACAGTGGAGAAAGGTTATCCAAGGTTCAAGTTTACGTGCATAGTCCAAATTTACTATAGTACGAAATAACACACAATTACAGTAACAGTAAAATTAATTCGGCTATATTCAATACTTTATATATACACACCAAAAAATGTGTAAATAAATAAAAGATTAATTAAAGTAGTTACAAATCTACTACGATATACGGTTAGCGGTGATTGTTTACGGTAACGGTCATTTATCGGGACCCACCCTGTAAATAAATAAAAGGTTGGTTAAAGCACTTACACATCTACTACGATATACGGCCGACGGTGCTTGTTTACGGTAGGGTCTGCGCGTTTAGTAAAGAGGCCACCGACGTCATTATTTTCTGCGCAAAATCTCCTCTTATTTCCTCATCCCGGATTTAAAATGTTATTTATTTTTTTAAATCAAATCTTTAAAATGTCTACTTCCTAGGTAACAATACGAAGCCCTCGAAACCGCGATTGAGAGTTACAGAAGATTTCGCGTAGATAATGATTACGTCGGTGACCTCTTTACTAAACGCGCGGACTTTAACGGTCTTATATCTACTATATACGGTCGGCGGTGATTCTCTACGGTAGCTGTCTTATAGCCCGTTAAGCAGTACAATACAGATTGCCTGTTCTGAATCGCTCGTGTAGGTTAAATTTTGGGGTGGGACCTCTACAAATGTGTGTCACTGGCTAGGAAGTAATGCCACTTGCCAATGAAGTCACTGCCTCCGACAGGTGATAGGTAGGTTCAAACCTTTTATGTTATCCGGGAAATAACCACCAAGATAACAAGACATATATCGACGAAACGATTGCACTGTTGCCAGTGGGCCACCCTTGGCTAAAGACTACGAAAAACACTGACCGGGAAGTAATGCCACTTGTCAGTGTGGGAGCACTGCTTTGGTTTGCGGGTATGCAAATTTGAACCTAATAAGAAGGAAGGTCATTGGCCAGGAAGTGACACTTGCCAGTGACGTAACTGCCTCGGACAAGGGATAGACAGGTTCGAACCTTTTATGTTGTCCGGGAAATAACCACCAAGATAACAGGACATAAGTAGAAGAAAGGAAGGAAACCTTACTGTCGGGCGATTCAGGTCCAGGAGAATCCACTTAGGCCTACCTACGGTCGTTCGGGCTCGGGTACGATCGGCTGGTCTCAGTGAAGGCTGCTCGGGTACTGCTGCTGCTGCTGGAGCTCTTGTTGTTCGAGAACGAGAGGTTCTGTCTGGGGCTGGCCGCTTGCAGCTGTTTAAATAACTAGTGATGGGCATAATCGAATTAATAATAGTCATACTAATAAAAGAAACAGGGGCTTAACCCATCTGTGTAAAGCCTACTGTCCATGAGAGCGGTTTTCCGCTCACGGATGATAATTCAGCGTTGTGATTGGCGGGAAATGCATTTTAAATTTGCAATCACAACGCTGAATTATCATCCGCGAGCGGAACACCGCTCTCATGGACAGCCAGCCTAATTCGGTTATTTTTCGTAATTCCAATAATCGCAGTAATCAGGTTATTTTTCGTAATTCAAATTATCTTGGAATCAGGTTATTTTTCGTTATTCAAATTAAATCTGCGTAATCGGATTATACCGATTATTTCAATAATCGAAATATCAATTATTTTTAATTTGAATTATTCCCTCACTATAAATAACCAGATTCCCCACTCTTACGCGTGTGGTAGTGGTACTGCGGGCCTCCTGGGTTTCGCGGGTATCACCGGCGCGACATTTAGCAGTACGGTTAGATACTTCGATCGTTAATTAAACATTTCGCGGTTCCGCGTAACTAATTTAGTAATAAAGATAGAATCCCCGTGATTTACTTTACCCTATACAAAAAAAACGGTTATTTTCTATGAAGTATAACGGACTTAAAAAATAAATTAATAATTTCTATTAAAATAAAAATAAAAATCTAGTAACTTCGTTACAATGGAAAGCAAACAGAGGCTAGCTCTAAATGCAAATAAATTCTGTCTTATGGTTAAGTAAACCCCTAAATGTATTAAAATCACAATCCGTTACTAACCTAAGGGTGTCATTTGAACCTATTGTTTGTAGTGTCTTTTCTAAAGAAACTTTAGCTCGGAATTAAAATATCTTATAAAATGGGGGAAAATTGTTTCATATTTTAAACTATTTGCATTTTTAATATTGGATTATCATCTGTTATAAAATTTAAAAAAAAACACACACTTACTCTTTTTTTTAACCACAGCAACTAATGAAATTTACGTGTTGTATTAATTAATCGTAAAATGTATTGCGGCTAAACAGGGTTGATTTCTGTGTGGTTCGTGACCGTCCGCTAACTTGTGGGCATTTTATGATGGTAACTATAATTTCAGTTTTACGTAAAAAGAAAAATATGTAAATTTTATAAATTGTAGTTAAATACTTTAAATGTGGGGAAAAAGAAAAGATTCCTGTAGTAGAAGGTTTCATATTCAAGAAATGGATAAAAGATCGGGTAAACTAAAAATTTAGGATTTTGTCTAGTTGAACCGTATTAAAATGCATACGTATGGCACTTAGTGTTTTCTGCTGCAAGAAAAGAAAATATTAGAAAGATATGGGTACTTTGGTTACCGCCTAAGTTCGTTATTTACGTAAGGCGCTATTTAAATACCGCATACGGTATTTAGTGTTTGTTTTTAGAGATATTAAAGACGCCGTATTACGAACGGTTAATTACACCTGTCTGTGAATTTACAAAATCAAAAACAAATGATCCTTTAATGTGCGAACACTAAAGTTTTTCCCGTTATTTCAAACACATTTTACTGTACATTTTACCACTTTTCCAGATAAATTTTGACTAAGACATTCTCTTAGTAAAGCCAGGTCATTGTCGGCCGAGAATCTTAACCTTTTGTTTCTTTTCACCTGCGACATTTATCCCAAAATAAAAAAGCAAGGTTTTATCAAAGATTAGTAGTTTAACTTTACTCTGTGGCTTTATTACCCAAATATTTGCAGAAATTGTCAAAATAAATAATATAACCTTAAAAAATAAACAAAGAAAAATATTGTGCGCATGGCAATTCTATTTGCTATTTCAAATAGCACACGGCGTTATTAGCCCGCAAATTACTCCATGGGGTAACGTTATTACCACCAGCGACGGTAAAAATCGAATCGCGCATAACTTAACTGTCATAATAGCGCTTACGTTAATACCGCATGACGTTACAGCACCACCCATATCTCTCTATTAAGGCTAATTTTTGAAGCACAAGCCGTAGTAAAACCTTTATTAAACGCATCCCTTGTTAAATGGTCCTAGTTTTAGGCTTTCTATATTTAATATCTAGAAACCTTTGGGACAATCAATAAAATGGTAAAAAATAGTGATTTAATATTTTAATAAAGGTTTAATTAAATATTACTGTTAATTTATCATAAAATATTACGCTGTTTAAAATGTAGCAAATGTTTTAATTATTATTGTTTAAAATGTGCTTTTTTAGTAAGGTAAAAGATTACCATTTTTAATATAAATAACTACTAAGCAATAACCGAATATTAAAAAATTGAAAAAACTTACCTTTCTAACTAACTCCGTATAGAGATGAAATTCAACTAAAAACTGCCGTAAATCATTCCTATTGCCCTTAAATTTCGAAAAAATATCAAAGCTTTGTTATTCCTAAAGCATTTCAGTACATTAAGATCACTTTAAAAATCAAAGGTAAATTTTTTCTTTTTGTGGTGCATTAAGACTAAAAACGGCTCGCTATGTTTAATAAAATAAAAATCCAAAAAATCATTATTAATGGCACGTGAACGACATCATCTTACATTTTTATTCAAAAGTGGCACGTTCATACAAAAAGGTTTGCCATAACTGGTCTAGGCAGTTAATTGAGTTCGATCTAATCTCTATACGGGGTAAATGAGAAAGATATTTTCTTTCATTTTTTTTTTGTAGGAGGTTCTGCTTCTGAATTATGACATAATCTTTAATTATTTTAAACGAGTTTTCCAAATAATATTTTTCTCTAAGTTTGAAAATAAAGGTAGTTATTTCTTGTGTCATATTCGTTAATTTGAATCTAGACCTACCTCGAATACGTTATGGTTATTTACATTTTTATTAGGGTTTTATGAGAATCGGTGTATGCAGATAGTTTTATTACCAAATAAGATTTTTAAGAAATCAAAAATGTGAAAGTTTTCATAGGGTTCAACATTTCTGGTCACTATATAACTAAGCTTAACCAAAACAAAGAACGAAATAAGATCAAAGTTTTGTATACAGTGTGGACCAAAACAAACTTGCACACTTTTTAACTAGTAATAACTTTATAATACATGAAGCTTGTTTGAGGCAGGAAAGCTGACAAATCTTGATCGAGAAATGAACAGGCTCAAGCTAGACATCATGGGCGTCGCTGAAACCTGGTGGCCTGGCATAGGAAAGTGCGGTGTAGAGAATGGAACATTTTTCTACTCTGGTAACCAAGAACAAAATCATAGGAAGGGTGTAGGAATCATAATAAAAAAGGAGCTACTAAACTCTGTTGTAGACTTCGTCCCGTACTCTGACCGCACTGCTCTTTTAAAGCTTAGAGCCAAACCAACCGACCTCAATATTATACAAGTATACGCGCCAACAGCGGACTCAACAAACGAGAATGTGGAACAATTCTATAATGAGGTCAAAGAACTACTTAAATTGACAAAGAAACATGAGGTCAATATAATTATGGAAGACTTCAATGCCAAGATCGGGGAAGGAAGGTTCGAGGACATAGTTGGAACAAGGAACGAAAGGGGTGACCGACTATTACAATTCTGTCAAGAAGAGGACATGAAAATTACAAATACATGGTTTTAACTTCACCCTCGCCACCTTTATACTTGGAAGTCCCCAGCAGACTCGCCACAGAATGTAATACGGAATCAAATAAATTTTATCATTATCAATAGAAGGTTCAGCTCAACCATTAACAGAGCTCACAAATATCCTGGAGCAGACGTACCAGACCATGTTCTATTGGTAGCCGATATAAAGATCGCCTTGTCGAGTAGGGAAAACCAGAATTGCGACGACGGTTAGCATTGGAGAAAATGAAGGACCCAATGGTGAGAACTGAAAGGAGCAATGAAGTAAACCCACAAATTCAAACAATAACACCAAATATTACAGAAAATCCAACGGAATCATGGACAAGGATAACAGATATTATGACAAACACTATGCAGACCAGATTGGGATATATACGGGAGAACAGAAAGCAGAAGTGGATGACAGATGAGATTTTACTACTAATGGACGAGCGCCGAAGGCATAAGAACGATGTAGATCAAAATATGTACAGAAACATTCACAGATTTATAAGATCAAAGATCAAAAGATATGAAATAGTTATTTGCGTTGAAGTTGTTGTTTTACGTCGTAAAGACGGAGTTTAGAAGCAGCATGAGGCTGCATTAGCACTGGAAGCCGCAGCTCTAGTATGGGGAAGAGCTCTGAAGTTATGGTCTTGAATGGTGTGGTACAAGACTATCTAGCGGCCCTGAGGAAGCTCAGGATATGGGGAAATCGGCATGAAGTTGCAGTAACCTGAGGTGGAAGAAGAAAATGGGAATGAAAGGCAGACAATAGTACGTGGAGAAGTACGGGACAAATAGCCAATGGAACGCACCATCAAAGACATGGACAGGCAGGCAAGGTGGACCGGTACAGTTCAACAAAGGAAGGACAATCGAGGACAGTATGTTATTTGTAATCGAGTGTTGTGTGATGTTTTTAGGTAAATCTGTGATATTTTTTTAATTAATTGTATTTTTTTGGTGTTTACTTACTAGAAAACAAATAATTTTAATAATAATAATGATTTAATATGCAGAGAAAAGTAGCCTAAAAGTAAAATTTTATAATAACTCTTTTTAAAGAAAATGCGAAGAACATAGACTCATCAGTCTGATGTGTCATAGTCTTAAAATATCCTTAAAAATAATGTGAACACCTAGTATAAAAAAGTAAACATTTTGGGAATTTTAAAAATATACATTTTTGGGAATTTTAAAATAAGTATACATTTTAATTAGTTTACTTAACATTGGGAAATTTGCTACATAAAAATATACGTGAGGTGTCAAGGTCTTAAAAGTTTTCTAGGTTACTTTTATAATAATAAAATAAAAACATTAAACAAACTAGGTAGCGTAGAAATGCAAAACAAACACTGGAAAATTTGATATTTAAAGAAGAGAGAAATAAATTAAAAGGAGATTATTAGATAAGAAGTAGTTAGTGAAGTTAAGCATAAAGGTAAAGTTTTAGTTCAGCCTCCGTACGGGCTACCCCGAGTGGGGGTATGCCCGTACCAAATTTATTTAGTCAAATAAGTTAAGTTGGTTTAAAAAAAAATGCAAAGTTAGTTTTGATGGTCCACCGGTCTCATGGTCCCAAGAAGATAGTTCCATATGGTACATTTGCCCAAGTGACGTGAAGTGGCTCTAATGTATATTTAAAATTACACGTTACAATAATACATCAAAGAATATACAAAAAATGTGAAAGAGACATAAGCGACTCACAGTTTGGATTTAGACAATGACTGGGTACAAGGGAAGCGATAGCCGCAACGCAGGTGCTTGTTCAGAATTGCTACGACCAAAGAAAGGATCTATGTCTGTGTTTCATAGACTACGAGAAGGCATTTGATCGAGTACAGCATCATAAACTAATGCTTTCTCTCCTTAAGAAACTTGACTTAGACCAGAAAGAAATCCGCTGCATCGGGAATCTATACTGGGACCAAACTGCACAAGTAAAGCTGGACAATGATCAGTCCAACACCATTCAAATTAGGAGAGGAGTACGACAGGGGTGCGTTTTGTCGCCACTCTTGTTCAAGCTTTATTCGGAGGCGATTTTCCAGGAAGCTTTGGAAATCGTGGAAATGGGCATTAAGGTTAACTGAGTATGGATTAATAACATTCGTTATGCTGATGATGCGGTTCTGATCGCCGACAATATAAACGATCTACAACAGCTGGTAAATATCGTTGGAGAACACAGTACATCCATGGGCCTGAACATCAATACCAGAAAAACAAAATTCATGATCATCTCCAGAGATTTGAATACGTTTGTAAACTCCAGTAGAACATTCAATGCAATGCCCATAGAAAGAGTGGACAAATTCAAGTACCTGGGTACATGGCTTTCTGAGGACTGGACATCAGACAAAGAAATAAAGTGCCGCATTGAACAGACTCGACAGGCTTTCCTGAAGCTTAGGAGTGTGCTTACCTGTTCTGACTTTGACCTTGATTTGAGACTAAGATTCGTAAAATGCTACGTTTGGTCGGTGCTTCTTTATGGTGTGGAAGGTTGGACCCTGAAGTCGAGTGCTATCAATAAATTAGAAGCTTTCGAGATGTGGCTATATCGTAGGATCCCTAAAATACCGTGGACTGCGAGAATAACAAATGAGGAAGTTCTTAGACTTGTTAACAGAGAACGCGAATTATTCGAAACAATCAAGAAGAGAAAAACGGCCTATCTGGGATAAATCATGCGGAATAAGAAATACCAGTTTTTGCAACTGATGATCAAGGGCAAGATTGAGGGCAGAAGAGGCATAGGAAGGAAGAAATTGTCTTGGCTGCGAAGGCAATGGACAGGACTACGTGATATACAAACACTAATACACACCGCACGGAGGAGAAAGAAATGGAACATGTGATCGCAAACATCCATTAATGGATAGCATCCGAAGAAGAAGAATAACTTTTTATATGTTGCGCCTATCTCTTTTATTTTTACAAGGCTAATAGGTGGATATGTTTTTTTCTATGTTTTTTAATTTTGATCGAATAGAATATTAGTCAGGGCCGGACTTACGGGACTTTTTCCAAAATGATGCATTTAACTTCGTTACACAAGAAATTAAATTTATTTGCAATTAGGCTAATACGTTTAATTTTAATTAATTTACTGTTAAGTTGTGTCAGCGTCCAACTGAATAACTGAAAAAAATTATAACAAATTTGTAAAACAAGGTCAAATATCACATAAATTTAAAAATAAATATGGAAAGTCACCTAACCTGTCACACTAACGTAAATATTGATACATCGGATTTATGGTCGTCGAATTGTTCATTTAAAAACACTGGGAAAGAAAACATGTTTTCCAATTATTGCGGATATATATTATCACTTATTGGATCTTCTAACCGAAAAACATATTGGACTGGCATCAATTTTATGTCACATATACCGTATTTTATTTATTTATAAATTACTTCTACCACAAGCTCTGAAGGTCGGATATTAATTAGCAAAAATGTTCAGAAAAGTAAAATTAAATTTGGGATTTTCTATAAGGATCAATGTTAAAAGCAATTATTTTATAATATTTATAACTTATTTTCAGTTCTCTGTAGACTTTGAAAATTTAACTTGTTGATATTTTTATTATAAAGTACTGGTAGGCGAAGTTTCATAATTTTCTGAACATTAATTCTTACACCGGTAGTACTACCCTAAAATAAAAGCCAAATATTTCAGAATCTTAACAAAGAATTAACATTTATTGAAGTCTTTGTACGTAGGTCCTTTATCTAATGTCGAATGTTTTTATTGCCAAATAAAACACACAACAGGGTGCCTTAATAATACGAAGTAAAATCTTTACAGGTTAAACAAAATTTCTCAAACAAAAAGATTTAGGTAAATCATTTTATGTAAAGTGCTCGCCTAAAAAATAGGGACAAGCAATTTTTAGCACCATATTTAACTTGTAGTAACTTTTGAAATAAAAAATATTTTTAGCTGCGGATTACAGTATGTTAAAGCCCATTTCGTCTAGATGACATGGCGCAAAATTATTTTTGAAAAATAATCAAATGTTCATGGTATACAGGGTGGTCAATGAACAGATGCAAAATTACAAAAAGTTTAGAGGTGTGCGATTCCGATAATAATTTTTTTTCGCATTTAATTATAGGTCATTAGTAAAGTAATATTAATATCTCCAGACGTTTTTGCCAGTTTCTTTATTACAGCTCTTTAGCCCCAAAGACACTACTAAACAAAAAATGTGTCAAAACTTTGCTACCAATATCTTTAAAACGCTGTAACTTAAAAACGGCTTTACCGATTTCGACCAGGTCTTCTGATTGATTGATTCTGAAAGCTTATTTTCAGGTTCTTTTTTATTACCTAACCCACTTTTTTGGTAAATGGCTATTTCTATAAAATACAAGGGTCAAACAAAAAGTAAAGATAAAATTGCACAAAATATGGCCATTGTTCGTTTTAAGCAATGACAATTGGGCTGTACGTTGTTGTTTGGTTTGAAATTTGGTCAATATGCAGCTTCGATTAATACCTATTTACTGTTTTTTACTTTTTCGATTAGTGCCTTTTGGCCACAGATACGCTACCAGGCAGATCCATTGTCCTAAAATGTGTCTTTTGTGGATTTTTGATGTGATCTGCAAATTTTAAATTAATTACTACTTAATGATTTTTTTTGTACAGGGTAATCAAACAAAACTGACTCTTTCATTATACAGGGAGTTTAAGATTTAAATCGGGAAAATTTAATAGACGATAGAACATAAAAAAATAAATAAAAGTCTTTATAAACATGTATGTTTTGAAGCTTCGTTCTCGAGGTACAGGGTGTTAAATTTGGAAAAAAAATAGTTTTTTTATCATAGCTCAAAAATCTCTTGGCCGATTTTCCTTAAACTTGACAGGTTTGTTTCTCATGATAAGAGGTATCATTTGATGTACTGAGAATTACCGTAATTATTGCAGTGGCGTCCCAGAGCGCAACCTAGTTAGTAAAGATGGAAAAATAATGGTACCCACTACTTTTTATAATTTTCTAAATTTTTTTAGATTAAGCATTTAAAAATACAAGTGTTGAGCAGGTAGATAAAATTCACATAAAGAGAAAAAATAAATAAACTGTGTTTTTGGGAGAGTAGTATCAACTTAAGATTAAAATTATCACCTGCTAGTACTGTAGCACGCAAAACTGCTGCTACCCTCCGAGGCATGCTGTGCACCAAGTTTGCAATAAATTCCTGGGGGATAGCTTCCCTAATTGCATTTGCTAATCATGAAACTCATGACCACCTTGATTTAACCCTAATTTAATATTACTCCACACATGCTCCATTGGGTTCATATCAGGGGATCTTGCAGGCCAGTCCATACGCTCAATGTTGTTCTCTATCAAAACTTCTCGCACAGACCTCGCTCGATGCGGAGTAGCATTGTCATCCACAAAAATGAATCCGTAGCCGAAGTTTTGGGCAAAGGGAACAACAATTTCATTCACACACAAATCCCTGTACCTATTCGCATTCATAGTCTCACCTATCAAAATAACCATTTCCGTTCTTCCAATACTCATGATACCACCCCATACAGTAACACCACCCTCTCTAAATGCAACCCTTGCTGCCATATTCTCCTCAGGGTACCTTTCATTCCGTTCTCTCCAAACTAAGATTCGTCCATCAGATGCATGAAAATTAAATTTACTTTCATCCACAAACATACATCTACTCCATTCTGCTATTCCCCAGTGAGCATCTTCCTGTGCCCATCTCATTCTTGCAGCTCGGTGCACAGGCAGCAATAAAAAGCAAAGAGCACGCCTCCTAGCATGCAAGCCGCATTCATGCACTCGCCTTCGAACTGTGGTATTGGAGATTCTAACATCCGTGGCTGCACGAAGGGCCCTATTGATTTGGGTAGCATTTAGGGTTTGACGTCGGTGGACGGAAATCACCATTAAGTGGTCTTGCCGTTGGGTTGTAACACTACCCCGACCACTTCTCCCCTGGTTCCGATAAGTGGGTTCTCCATGAGCCAAATCTTTCAACTGCTCAGGCAACAGCAGATTTTGAGAAGTTTAAATAAAACACAATATCTCGAAGTGTTCGTCAACTCGTTTTCACTAAATCGCGCCATTTTAAAATAGGGCTCTGTGTCACTCTGATAAGGTAAAGGTTAAGAATAATTTATTATAACCTATTGGGCTATCTTTGGACCGAAATTCTTGAAAAAAAAGTGTAACATTCTTAATAAATACCATGCTTACAGCCAATAAAAAATATGGTTTTAAATAAGAACATATCCATACCCATTGGTATGTGTAAAGCAACAATTATTATTTAAAAAAATGAAAACATTAAATGTATGTTTTAGGAAGCCACTAAAGAACAGGATTTTTCCTTATTATTTTTGTTCTCGAAAACGAAGCAAAATGCGAAAAAACAATAAGTTGTATTTTTCTTGATTTTTTCTATAGGGCCAAGTAATAAAGTATTGGTTTTTATTTTTTCTCGAAAACAAAGCAAGATGCGAAAAATGAACAAAAAGTTTTATTTTTATATGCTTAATATAAAAAAATTTACAAAATTATAAAAAAGCAGTGGCGTACCATTATTTTTCTATCTTTACTAACTAGGTTGCCCTCTGGGACGGCACTGCAATAATTACGGTATATCTCATTACATCAAATGATACCTCTTATCATAAAAACAAACCTGTCAAGTTCAAGGAAAATCGACCAAGGGATTTTTGAGCTATGAATAAAAAACTATTTTTTTCAAAACTTTAACACCCTGTATCTCGAGAACGAAGCTTCAAAACATACATGTTTATAAAGACTTTTCTTTTATTTTTTCATGTTCTATTGTCTATTAAATTTTCCCAATTAAAATCTGAAACACCCTATATAATGAAAGAGTCAGTTTTGTTTGATTACCCTGTACGAAAAAAAATCATTAGGTAGTAATTAATTTAAAGTTTCCAGATCACATCAAAAAATCCACAAAAGACGCATTTTAGGACAATGGATCTACCAGGTAGCGTATCTGTGGCCAAAAGGCACTAATCAAAAAAGTAAAAAAACCGTCCAGAGGTATTGACCGAAGCTGCATATTGACCAAATTTCAAACCAAACAACAACGTACAGCCCAATTGTCATAGCTTAAAACGAACAATGGCCATATTTTGTGCAATTTTATCTTTAATTTTTGTTTTACCCCTGTATTTTATAGAAATGGCCATTTACCAATAAAGTGGTTAAGTAATAAAAAGAACCAGAAAATAAGCTTTCAGAATATGAAAACCTGGTCGAAATCGGTAAAGCCGTTATTAAGTTACAGCGTTTTAAAAATATTGGTAGCAAAGTTTGACACATTTTTTGTTTAGTAGTGTCTCTGGAGGCTAAAGAGCTGTAATCAAAAAACTTGCAAAAACGCCTGCAGATATTGATGTTACTTTACTAATAACCTATATAGGTTGTTTTAATTAATTAAATGCGAAAAAAATTATTACCTGAATCACACACCTCTAAACTTTTTGTAATTTTGCATCTGTTCATTGACCATGAACATTTGATTATTTTTCAAAAATCATTTTGCGCCATGTCATCTAGACGAAATGGGCTTTAACATACTGTAATCCGCAGCTAAAAATACTTTTTATTTCCAAAGTAACTACAAGTTAAATATGGTGCTAAAAATTGCTTGTCCCTATTTTTTTGGCGAGCACTTTATTTACGGTTTTTTGAATTAAATATAAAATTAAAATATTTAAGGTTTAATTTTTTAGTTCTTAAGTTTATTTTTTTAACCGTAAATTGGTCTAGTTTGTAAACAATTAAGTACCACACGGAAAAAACGATTAAAGTCTTGTTTTAAACACGTTTTAATTAGTTTCACTTGTATGTATATACAGGGGAACTGCCGCAATCGATTTCTTGAAAAGTACGCCTTGAATTTTTAAATTTGGTAACATTATGAAGTCAGTGGGGGACAAACAACTAAGATATTTAGACAGCTCTACCACTTTCGGTTATACCGGAAGTTAATGTTAACTTCCTTATTTTAAATGGAGCACCACATATATTATTGAATGCCCAAAGTTCTAAACATAATTTATACATAATGTTCTATACCGAACCGTTTTTGACTTATTTTAAATTCTATGGTAAAAATGACGTTTGCAAGCCATTACATAACCATCAATTTCTTTTAAACCAAAGCCTTTAATGTGAGTTGGGGTTGGGTTCCTCGTAAAGAAAGAACTTCTTTAGCAGACTGTATCGATATTTTCAGAATTATTAAATACAGAGTGGTAAAAAACATTTGTTAAAAATTATAACGACAAAAACCTTAAAAGTCAATTTTTTCAAATGGAAACCCCTATATTTTATCACTTTATCCTTTTAGGCATTAAAATTTATTGTTAAAATAGATAAATATTAAATTCTACTAACCTCTTACAAAGTTATCCTTATTTTTGATGCTTAATAGGATAAGGCAAAAAAGATAGGAGTTTCCAATTAAACAAATTGACCTATAAAGTTTTTGGCGTAATAATTTTTAACGATTAGTTTGACCACTCTGTATTAATTAATTGTGAAAATATAAATACAGTCCGCTAAAGTAGTTTTTCTCTACAAAACCCAACCCTAACGTATATTTGAGGCTTTTGTTTAGAAGAAAATGATGGTGAAGTAATGGCTTGCAAAAGTCATTTTTGACATAAAATTTAAAATAAGTCAAAAACGGTTGGACCTAGGTATAGAATATTATTCATTAATAATGTTTAAAATTTCACGCAGGACCTAAAAAATAAATAATATATGGGGTGTTCCTTTTAAAATGAGGAAGTTGACATTAACTTCCTGTATAACTGGAGGTGGTACAGCTGTCAAAATATCTTGGTTGTATGTCCTCCACTGACTTTATAATGTTACCAAATTTTAAAATTTTTCAAAGCGTACTTTTCGACAAATCGATCGCGGAATTTTCCGGTGGGACACCCTGTATCAATGTATAATATGTTTATGTATTATATATGTATGTTTTTTCCAAAATAATAAAAAATGTTGGCTAATTTTTTAAATATTTTGAAATATCCCTTGTATCTCAGTTAACTGATAAGTTATAAAACAGGTAAAAACGGATTCTTTTGTAACTTTTTACGTACAATGCAGTGGCGAAGTGATAATGTTTTCAAATATTATTGTTTTTGAAATATTGACCAATAATTTTTTTTTTATGAACACCGACGAAATTTCCAATTTTTTTATTTCATTTTCAAAATTTTGCTGTGCAAACAAAACAATAAAAATATTTTTTTATTGACTTGATTACTGTAGTAGTGCTTACGTCTCGACTTTAGAAATTGAATTTTGCTATTAAAATTTTATTGAATTATTTTTTTGTTATATAAATCTAGGTTTTTAAGCAAAATTTTTAATCACAAAATGGTTTTAAATGAATAATTTGCTTGTTAGCAAAATTTATTTTGTTTAAGAAAGTACTACCAACCTAGATTTATATAACAAAAATACAAACAATATAAGTTTTAATAGAAAAACCCAATTTTCAATTTTGAAACCCGTGACGTAAGCACAAATACAATAATAATAATTAGGTAAAAAAATATTGGTAAATATTTCAAAAACAAAAATATTTGAAAACATTTTAACTCCGCCATTCCATTTAACAAAAAAATTTATAAAGGAATTTGTTTTTATCTTTCTGATAACTTATTAGTTAACTGAGAAACAAAGGGTAGGTACCAGAAAATTTTTAAAATCGCCCTGTAGCTCAGAAACTAAGATGGCTATGATGGCTTTGTTTATGGCATTTTCTGTTTCAAAGAAGCTAGCTTAGGTTCGCAAAAATCGCAAAGATCTATCTTTAATAATAACTAAGATACCCACAGTTGGGACACCCTGTACTGTTTACACCTTATGATTCCACTTAACCACATGCTTGCATATGTAACTGATGTATAAGGCACAACAATTAATAAAGCTTTAACCATTGCTTTGTGTTCTCTGCATATGTTGTTTTATTTAAGTTACGTATCAGAATAGGGCTTGATTGTTTACGCCGATAAAATATGTATTGTATGTAAAATTGTTGGTTTAGAACTATGACTATAGTAACACAATTCTAATGTTTTTTGACGGCAAAAAAAATTATCTTAGTTGACAGGTACTAAAATAGAACTTTTTATAAAATTACTTTTCTCCCGTGGGAAAAAATTAGTACTTGTTTTGAGATATATATACACGTAGTTTAAGGTAGATATTTAATTTTATATTTCTTTATGTCAAAAGTCCAATTGGACATTTTTAATTTTAAAATATGTAAAATAACTACTCAACAATTACTTTTGGATCAAAATTTTTAATTCCTAAAATTTTATTTTTCCCCTTTAAAAAAATGTAACATTAGCTATGATTATTTCCAAAAAGAACGGAAATATTGACAAATATACTATGTTTCATTTAAAATACCAAATTTTTTTCTTTATTAAAAAAATAATTTTCAAGAATTTTTCAAAAACTTTAAATATCTAAAAAATGTTACATTTTTGGTATAGAAATTGCTAAAGAAACTAACCGTATTTTTATTCCCCAAATCTAAAAATAGCCAAATATACTGGATGTTCCTTTAAAAAAAAATGAGATAAAGCATTTTAAATATTGAGATGTTGGCCATGCTGTAAATTATACATAGCGTGGCAACATCGTGGTATATGCAACATTTTATGCTGAATCCGATTGTGTAAACAAAAATAAGGGGTTACAATTTAAAAAAACTTACTTCTTTGCCATAACTTCTTTGGGACACTCTGTATACATCAAAATATCTTTGTGACACGCACGTTTAAAAACCCTACAACTTTTATATAAAACTTTTTGTCATATCTTGTTAAACAATGGAAATATTGGACTTTCCCTCAAAGTTGGGCCATCCTGTATATATGTATACTTATTTCAATAAACCCTCTCATAACTCCTATCATATTTTTAAGATTAAAAAATAAATTTGCTACATCGTTTTGTAACATAATTATGCATTGGGTTATATATTCAGTTTTTATCTATTACTTCTGATGGTTGAACCGGAAATGACCGCTACTCTTTAATTTTAAATGGCACCACCGACAAATTTTAGCATATTTTGAAAAAGCAACACTCTGAATACTATAACACCTCATATGTCAATTATGCTAAAACGGTAAATTTAAGTCAAATCGAGATGAAAAAATAAATTTGATCTTCTTTTATCTTTTACGAGTTCTTTAGACAAAGTAAAAGTTTTAAAAATCCTATTTGTGGACATAACTACTTTTTTTCAAATGAAACAGGCTTGAAAACACATTCTAAAAAGCCTTTTATTTCAAACAATTTAGTACCACATACATAATATTAAGATATTAATAATTATGCTTATGATTGCATAAATATCCACTTTTACACAGATCTAGGCCCTAATATACGCCTTTCATAGAAGAGATATGAAGATCATTCTTGGTAGAACGTAGACAATGATTGTGAAAAAGTGTACATTGACACAGCCGAAAACATAGACACAACAAAAACACTTGGACACACATTCTACATTTTTTATGTGTTAATGTACTCTCTAACCATGAATAAAAATAAAACTAACATTTTGTTTTTGTTTTAGGTTGGCAAAATAATAGAAAGAGTATGGGCATATTTTGTAAGTAGAAAATATCTAATAGGTTAAAATTTAGCTGCTAGATAATTCAAAAAAATATATATATATTTTTTTGTCTTTTTCACATAAAATTGTATTTTTATGTTCTTTTCAACAAATTGGTAAAACTATAAGTTACCATTCATTTTATTCCAATTTAAAACATAACAGTTGGTAAGGCAGTTTAAACAAATTTAACCGAATAAGCACAAGAAATTAAAACTGTTTTTAAATCATTTCAGTTTAAATTTTAAATAAATAAATGACTTGATGGGACAATATTATCCTGCAGTTTTTAAAATTTAAAATAACTGGTTTCTTAGGTATTTTTAGAAAACACTGACGAACATTTCTACATATTTACCTAAAATTTGTCTTATTAAATTTTTTCATTTATTATAAAAATACAATTTTTACTATGAAAAAGACTAAGAAAGTGTTTGCGTATTTGGATTATTTTAAATATTATTAAGATACAATTTTGGTTATTATTATATTTATTTAATAATTGAAGATGTTACTTTTATGATTTTCTTAGTATGTAACTTTAAGCTTAAGTTCAAAATTTGTTCCATATTCGTCTATTTTTTAACTACATGTAAATATCCTTTTGGTATGTAATTTTTGGTAAAAAAACTATTTAATACAACCAGTGATTTTTAAAATTATGTTTTACACTCTTTAAGTGGGAGATTCCTCTAAATGCTTAAATTTTTATTAATTCTTATGTTTTTTTATTGAAAAGATAATTTAATAATTTAAAAAAACGGTTGCTGGTTTACTCAAATAATAAAATAATCAAGTGATTTTTTTTTCATTTTAATTATTCAAAATGGCGTTTGTACGCTAAATTCTTTTACGAAAGTCGGAAAGAGACTGCTTGATCGAAGCACTCTTGCATTGGTTCTAGTGATTTGAAAATCAAAAACTATTTTTTTATCCTTATTAATGGTAAAATTTGTTAAACCTGAAAATAGGAAAAAAACATCGCGGAATACAATGCTTAAAAAATACCCATATTCGATTTTATCGTTTGCTTTACAAAAATATATATATTTTTTAATTTGTTGTAATTCTGTAAATTAACATAGGAAGAAGTATTGGTAAAAATATATCTGTGCAAAATTTAGGTAATATCGTTTAATATCTTTTAAAGTTATCGTGTCCTCCAATTTGAAGGAAAAAGGGTCTTAAGAAAAAACGCGTTTTGTGTTTAAATAGGTACACAAAAATTATTTAATTTTAGTGACTTACCGATTCTGTAATATAAGAAATACTGAAAAATTATGTTCTAAAATTTTAGTGACATGTTTTTAAAGAGCTATACTAATATATTAAGAAAAAAATGACATTTTACATGTACCTTTCCTTAAATGTAGGAAAAAAAACGAAAACATTCTGCACAGGAAAATAAAAAGACGTTTAATTATACCCACATCCAGCTTTTGGTAGTGCCAGTTTTAAATACGTTTAGTTGCTTTTTTTTAAATGTACATTTAATTAATTATCTTTTAGCGCCAGAAAAATTTTAATTTTGCACAAAAAAGTGAGTGTAATATTAACAACACATGTTGGTATTAGTTTTATTTGTACTTTAGTTATGTTTTAAAATAATTTTTGCAAATGCAAATAATTTTTAATAAAATGAAAAGTTAGATGCCGCAAATATTAAAAAAAAAAAAAAAATAACACTACAAGTGTATCAAAACACATAATCAAAATACACTTAAATATTAGATTTTTTAGGTTAACAGGTATATTATTGGTATAAAAGTTTATATTATATAAAAATAATAATTTAATTTTTATTTCTGTTAAAGGAAAAAAACATATACCTCGGATATTTATTACAAACTAAAATATTATGCAAAAATATTAAAAAGAACAAACATTTTTAAAGCAAGCTATATAAATTTAAAAACTGATAAAAAAATAAAAATTGTATCCAGCATTAAAATTGATGTAATAAAATATTTCAATTTTTCAAATTTATCATGCAACATTTTTCAAATTTTACAACTAATGTGTTATCTTTTTCATAACAATTTAAAAGGGACTGGTCCAATAGTTCAATTTACGACGCGTTTGCTGGTGCAATTTAGTAGACCCAGTTTTACAAGTAAACAAAGCTATGTTTCAGGAACAAAAAGTTAACCTAACGTATAGGTTATATTATGCATGTAGACCTTAATCAACTTGCTAAGTAAATAAATACCTACATAAAAACTTAAAAAAAAATACTATAATTTTTTTTTTTAAAGTCACTAAAAAGTTGAAAAAAATTATATAAAATAAAGTCGGGTAATAATATATGGTACTAAAGTATTAAAAGCTTGTGCTTATTTAGTTATTAACATCTAGTAGTTTAGCCCATGTGTTATTACCCGACTTATTTTTTTTATTATTAGTTGTTATTAAGTAAGTTTTATTAATGTCTTTAAAGTTGATTTAATTTTTTTAAGTGTTTAGTTTTTGCTTTTTAATTTATTATTATTACTAATAAATTGGTAACAAACACTAATAAACAAAACCAGTACCTCTTTCAGAGACTACAGGAAAAAGCATAGGGACTTCTAACCTAATTGATTTAAAACGTTACAGACGGTCATGCAGGAAATTTTGGAAATTACAAATAGTTTATGTGACATTTTTTAAAAGGGATAAGATAAAATTTTAAGATTGTTAACAAATATACTGGGTCTTCCATTAAAAATTATAAAGTTTTCTGTTATCAAAAATTACTTTTCTTTTTTGTTAAGACTCTTAGATATCTTAAAAACCTCACATTTTTGGGTATAGGAGTCGCTAAAGTAACTTACCTTATTTTTATTCCATAAATTTAAAAATGGTCCAATATACAGGGTGTTCTATTTAACAAAATTGAGATTTATCATTCTAAATGTTGAGAGCTTCGCCATGCTATAAAAAAGTACCCTGTATGAGATTTAGTCAATTTTCTTTTAAAGGTTTTTTTATTGTTTTTAGTGTTTTAAAACATAATAATATCTAATTTGTTTTCGTTTTAACATAATTTTCGGGTATCCTGTTTTTATGAAATTTTCAGTAAATTATAAATAGGGTGGCAACATCGCCACGAGTGCCAAAATAAAATGGGAAACCATATGCAAATTTTTATGCTGTACCTAATATTGTAAACAAGAATAGGAGTTACAATAAGAAAAAAACTAGCATTTTAGACATACACTTCTCTCCAACACTCTGTATATATATCAAGATACTTTTGTGACATTAACGTTTAAAAACCTTAAAACTTTTATATAAAATGTTTTGTAATATCTCTTTAAACAACAGAAATATGGGACTTTTTCGGGTAATTCGGCCACCCTGTATGCTTACGACATTAGCCGGGTTTACACACACAAGCCAAAGGGAAAACTGCCTCGGTCCTTAACCTATATGCCAAACGAGTTGTTAACTTCCTCAGGATAGCAGGACATGTATCGAAGAGGCAATAATACCCTATCGTCAGGCGATTCAGGTGCAGGAGAATCCACTTAGGCTTACCTACGGTATAATACGGGTAATATCCGCGATTCAAATTAGGGAGCGCAGTGTTGCAATTCGGTAAAACAGTTAATAAAAATGGGCATCTTGTATATTTACAGAAATTACCCTATTAGGCATTAAATTTTACAAAAATATTATTAGCAACATTGTCTAACAACCTAAATAACACAAAGCAAAATAACAGTCAGCCTTCCGAGAAACCTTAGGCAAAGACAAAGCGTAATGGTAGGTTTACATCTGACATTTATTGCATGATAATTATGTCATACAGAAATTCTGGCTAATGTAAACAATAAAAATTTTCTATCGGACATAAATTTTTAACCACAACCACTTGACGATGGCTTAATACATCACGTGTAAAAGCCAAAAACCGAAAATAGAATAGAATAAAATAAAATTTTTACCGGTTACATTAGTTAGAATATCTGTCTGACATAAATTATCATGTCAGATGTACACCTACTAGACCAGTGCCGAAGCCTTTAAAAAAGTAAAAAGTGAAAAAAACGTCACAGTAGGATGAAACCCACTAAAAAGGTAGAAAGTATAACAAAATTTATAGGAAAAATACATTCAACTCGATTTGAGGTCAGGAAGGGGGGACGAGGGGAGGGTTAAAGTGTAAAATAGGGTTTTTCTAGATTCTGCTTTACAAATGTAAAGATGTGTAACTTTTGTATTTGGCTTTTTTATATAACCTCACAATTTATGTAAAAATTTTAACAATCGTTTGATTCCCGTTTTTTTATCTTTTACAAAAGCAGTTATTTTTTACGATATTTGGTAAAAATGTACCCTTATTTGTCCCAAATATACTGTAAGTTTCTGGTTCTAAAATATTTGTTTTTATACATTTTTTTCACTTAATTTTAAAAAAATACCCTTATTTTTTATCAAAAAACACGTGTCAAAATATCGGCATTTTCTAAAAAGTCAAATGTCGTTTTGTTCGTTAAAATCTCTACTTTTTAATGGTGTAAAAAATTATACATTACAATGATAAATGTTCTCCGAAAACGCAAAAAATTTGGATCCGTTTTTTTAATCATTGTTAGACTAGGGTCGATAATTTTTGAAACCAACAACATTGAAAAATATAGAGTAAATAACAAAAATAAAAGGAAAAATAAATTACAGGCGATATGGGGTCGGAGAGTGGAAGGGGGTGAGTTTTTAAGGGTAAAAAACGGTTTTGTCGATTTTCGGCAAAATAACTAGTCCTATGGAAATTCATTTTCTAAGAAAATTTGCCGTGCTAATGTATACTTTTTTACACCATCGGAAAGTAGAGGTTTTCAGGAACAAAAAGCTTAGCGGCTTTTTTGAAAATGCCCATATTTTGACACGAGAATTTTTGATTAAAAATAAAGGGTACTTTCTCAATATTAGGTTAAGAAAATGTATAAAAATAAATATTTTAAAACTAAACAATTACCGTATATTTAGGAAAAATAAAGGTACGTTTTCACCAAAGTTTATGAAAAAATAATAGTTTTTGTAAAAGATAAAAATAAAAAACCGAAAACACGGTTTTTAAAAATTTTTCACAAAAATTTTGAGGTAATGTAAAAAAGCTAAACACAAGAGTTAAACATCTTTACGTTGCCTACAACTTTGCAATTTAGCTTTTTTCTATAAGGCTTGTAGTTTGGCCGGAAATATAACCGTATTTTACACTTTAACCCCTCCTCTTCCCCCTTCCCGACCACAGATCGAGTGGAATTTATTTTTCCTATAAATTTTGATATATTTTCTACCTTTTACAATGGGTCTCATTTTACTATAATTTGGTTTTTTTTATCTACAATGGTCTATACCATAAGTTCTTCGTTATCTAGGCTTGAACTGCAAACAAACTAAAACTGACTTTGCACGTTTTGCTTCATTGCCGAATTTTCAACGAAATTTTATTTATACAGGGTTTGCAAAAACTTAAAAACACAATTTTTCTCCAAAAGTTAACCACCTTTAGGTTTTACTTTTTAGCAAAATATCATTTAAAAAATGTATTTAAAATAGCATTTTGAATTACTTATTATTGATACAGGTGTATCAAAAGGTTTCATAAAATTGATTTTAGAGTTATCCAAAATTATTTATTTTATTATGATAAAATATCCTAAAAAACTATTTGCGTTTTGAATACCTGCTTTCTTCCTATTCCTCTACAACACATTTTTTTGTTTGTAAACTAATATAATCAAGGCGTTTTCGCTAAATTATGGACAATAAAACAATCAATTATTATTTTATCGATTTTAAACCTAATTCTAAAATAATTTTCCTAACGATATTTTGCTTAAAAATGGAAAATAAGGGTAGTATTTTTTCCAAGTTTTTGCAAACCCTATATACAAAATTAACATTTTTCCCTTGTAAATAATATTTTTAAACAAGCAGATATTTTTATGAACAATGACTTTTTTAAAATAAAACTTTTTTTTCTATATGTTTTCTTGTAAACCACGTATATGAAGTTTTGTTATTATTTTTTATTGTAGAATTACCCTTCAAAGTTTGTTGGTAAAGTTAAGAGTCTGTCTGTATATTAATATTGTTTATTAAAATAAATATATTAATTATTTCAATATTCTCTAAAATCTGTTTAATTATTGTTATACCCTAAGGGCTACATATTCCTGGTTTTATTAGAAGTTTAATTATTAAAATTGCATACTCTAAACTTATGGAAAAGGTTCAGTTCTAACTTTAATACCAGTCCAACAATTACCATATAATTTAAGGTTAAAAGATACAGAGAAGTTTTTACTTTGCCCTAAATACCACAAGTGTAAATTCATAACGTCAACACCCTTTACCTTAATTGGCTTATTCTCCGACCCTCATCATGAAATTACTGCGCCATTTTAGAAGATGCTGTGTGTTTAAATACAAAGCTTTTAGAAGAAAATAATTAAAGCACGACAAAAACAGACTTAACAATTTAAATATACTTGGGGACGAGAAAAAATTATTGAATATTTTTTAAGATTAATTCACGGCTTATGACCTATTATTTATATTACAAGTAACTTCAGTAACCCTGTTAATTAGTCATTAATTTAAAATTTAAATTAACTTTGGAGTTTGATAAATTATTCAAGGGTGAACAGCTTTAGCATAAAGTTTGTTCTTGGTAATAAATAATTAAAAACCAATATTTGCGTTAAATGTATAGGTGTAAATATTGTTAAGGGTCATTAATTTTAAAGACGTACCTCCTAAAATGATAGCTGCCCAGAATAAATTTACTTTTTACCTACTTTTAAGAAAAACATGTTAGACAATTACCCCAAGAGTACACATAGATGCTTTTCTTACAACTTATATGTTGTAAGTACAATAGGTTTTAATATAAAAGCTACAAAAATAAAAATATCTATTACTTTGACTTTTTTCGTTTTTAAAAACAAAATAAAAAATAATTTTAAAAACAAAACCGTTTTAAAATGGCATTTAAAAATATAACATTATAAAAACTATTTTTTTAACATATTTTGAACTTTTGTAGCTTAAAAATCTTTATCGATGGGCGGCCTTGTCCATCCTGGGTGGGCGGCTTTATCCAACTTGTCGGACATCTCCGCCCAATGGTAAAGTCTTAAAAAGTAAAGTAATTTTTAGTGGAAACGTTAACCTATCCAAAAATTAGGCATAATGTAATATAAACAATAGATTTGAGCAATCCATGCCGTTTTTAATAAGGACCTATATGTTACTGACAGTTCACAATATTCAAATTTGCTTAGGTGGACGGGGGTTCCCGGATCTCCCACTTATGCTTGATCTAGCATTTTTAACCCTGCTGACTTTGCAAAATTGTTTTTAAAATATTTGTTGACATAGAACTGTTACTTATTGTTTAAGATTTGCTTTTTTAATGACAAAATAAATTAATAAATAATTAAGAAATTCTACATGCCATTCTAATAAAGTGTTTTCAATATCCATATTTAAAATAAATATAAAAATAAAACATTTCCATAATTAGGCTTAAAGAAACAAAAACATATCTGGTATATAAGGGTCAATCAACTTTTTTTGTCCCAGTTTTAAAATTTTCATATTTTTATGAACTTTTTTGTAATATTTACTTATTTAAAATAATAGGTTATTACTTCAATAACAGTAAACTGCAATAAGCAGAGCACTTCAATCAGTTTTAAGAATAAAACCAGAAAAATCTTCATTAGGTACGTCTCATGTACACAAAGTTCGAACCCAAAACAACCAGGACCAGAATGCTAGGTCACCAACAACAGAGCTAATTCACTTGTCAATCATTAAGCCATATTACCATATTCCAAGGATAATTAATTTGTCCTACGGACAACAATTCAGTTATCCAAGTGACTGATTTTTCAAGAGACTGGTTGTCCGACGGGCATTTTTAAAACTATATTTTATTTTTGGCATTTTTTTAGCTTACAGTAATATTTAGATTAAATACGATCTTAAACACCATAACTTATTTAAAAAATTTAATTACTTACGTATTTCTACTGGTTGTCGGACGGACACATATTAAAACCAACCACTTTTTTTTGACGAAACTTGGTCGACTGAGGCCGCAGTTATGATAAAAAAATGATGAATGATCGTTATTACTTACCAAGAATACCGACTTAACGGCAGTGTACACAGTACGCCATTTATATTTTGATTTAAAAAATATCATGGTTGTCCGACGGACATCCGCTGTGACGGATTTTTTCTGGCACCAAATATATATTTTAAAAAATGCCAAACTAAACAATTTAATGAAACATTGCATAACTTTTCTTAATAAGTAGTATACCATATAATAATTTTTAAAATTTCAGTTATTTAAATATTTTTTTAGTAATATGAAGTTATAGATACTAGTATTGCAAGGGAACCAAGAGTTAACTTATAATACACGTCACTTTAAATTACTTAAAAAGCCATAAGTTGAAGAAATAATAACAATTAATATTAGTTAATGATTTGTTTTAATTGAAATTAATAAAAAAGTCACTTAATAAACACTTGACTTTATATATATTTTCTGTTTTTTACCAGAGACCTAGTGATTGTGCCCTGGGACAAATAAAAGTTGATTCACCCATAAAATCTAAATTAGTCGATAATAATAAACAGAAACCTTTACGTACTACTTAGAGTGTTTGCAAGACATTGTCTAAATAATCCAAGTATGGTAATTTTCATTATAATGATGTAGAAGTAAATGTAAAACTTTAAGGATATAATCTTTGAGATATCATCTGTTTCACGGCTTATTGTTCTCAAGATGCTAACACCGCTGAGTCGGGATTAAACTAGTTAGTGATTATGTTTTGTTAATGGCATATTATCTTTAAAACCACTACTTTTATTATTATTATTATTATTATTATTAATATTATTTATAATTTAGGTACATCATGTGTCTCGCAAAAATAAAAGGGTATTATGCCGTATACGGCTTTGTCTAGATTCATTAAAGTTATATATTATTTTTACTACTAAGTCATTTCACACGTATTTCCAATAATATCTAGTGATAGGGGAGCCAAAGAGTGGATGAGATAATCAATCGATGTATTTTAGCTCGGAGAATTTAAAAATCCTATTAAAAAACAATTGCTTAAAAAACAAAAGACTTACGCCATAAATGTTGCATTTTTTAAATGGAACACCATATTTATTATAATATTTTTGAATTTTATGGTCAATTCTTAGTGTTTTTTATTAAGGGTGTTATATGTTTATCCTTTACTGTTTTTGAGTTATTGACGCTTAAAAGGTAACCATTTTGCTTATTCAATTAAATATCTCAATTTTAATTAAATATCTCCATATGACATACAGGTAATGCAGGTGATTACCTGATACTTTAAAGTTATTTTTTTCTATTTCTTTGAAAATTATCAGTGTATCGTCTTTTTGCTTTACTGGAATTTTAACAACACTTGTAAAATACCGTTACTATTTGTAGTTTTTCATCTAACAAACATTCATTTTAAAAAACTAGTATTAAAATTTACCAATAGGTAAAAATTTTAATGACTTTGAAGTATTAGGTAATCACCTGTATTACGTTTATTGTGTATTAAAATGTATTTAAATAAATAATATTATTTGAAAATATGACTCTTTAAGCATCGATAGCCCAAAAACAGTTAAAGACAGACATATAGTACTTTTAATAAAAAATACTTAGAATTGAGCAAATAATTCAAAAATATAATTATAAACATGGTGTTCTATTTAAAAAATGCAACATTGATGGCGTAACTCTTTTGTTTCTCGTGCAATTGTTTTTTAATACGGTTTTCAAATTCCCTAGCTAAAATACATCGATTGGCTATCTTAAAGTTATTAAAAAATATGGGGATCGTCAAAAACTATGCCATTTTTTCTCTTAAATGAAATACCCTGTACATGTCGTAAAACACGCTAAAGCTGAATTTTTATTAAATAGTACAGAAATTTATTATAAAATTATCAAAATTAAAATTGTTTTAACGCGTTTTTCTTGATTTGTCAATTTTTAACTTATACTCGTTTGCCCACCCACCATACCTATAATATTGTTCCAAAACATTTCGTATAAAAACACGTGCCTTCGTTTTTATACCTTTATTAACAATGTAACGTAACTATGGTTACAATAACGGCAAAATCTTAAATTGTCAATGTCTTGAAGTTTACAGCACAAAAGTCGGATCTGTACTAACTGTTCGGAGGTTTCTCGTCGCCCTTTTATAGTATGATGGAAGAGTAAAGAATGATCTAGAATATTCGAGAAATATCGTGAAAATTCCATAGTACAGGATGGCATAAAAGTTCTTAATGGATAATTCGGGCGTTTTCGGAAACCTTCGAAAGTGATGAAAGAACTTGGAAAAATTAAGGTAAATTATTTAAATAAATTAACAAACTAAATTAAATGATCCTAACTCTCTAAAATTCTATAACCTAAACACATTTTTTGAAAGTCTGTAACATTGCCCCCTTCCAAGTTTTGATCGTCTCGATCAAGTATCTTCACTGTCTTGATAACGGCTTAGCCTTTCTAGATGTACTACTTTCATCTTTGCCTGTGGACTCTTCTGTATACGGTACACCAGATCATTAAGCCGTGTCACCACTTTATATGGTCCCTCCCATGACTTCTGTAGTTTCGGTGAACGCCCCTTGGTTCTTCTCGGATTGTATAACCAAACTTTTTCACCAACGACAAATCCCTGATGGTTAGCTTTCAAGTCATAGCGGGATTTCATACGGTCACTTCCTTTTTGTAACTTGGTACGCACCTCTTCATGTATCCTCTGTAGCTGTTTACTTAGTTGACTTACATAGTCTTCTGCTGGTTCTTCATTGGTGGAAGGTCGTCCTGTAAGCAAGTCAACTGGAAGGCATATTTCCGCTCCGAAAATGACTTTAGCAGGTGTTTCGCCAGTAGTTTCGTGAATTGCGGAGCGGTATGCTAATAAAAACGGCTGTATACAGTTATCCCAGTCACTTTGTTGGTCATTTACTTTAATTTTCAGGTAGTTATCAAGTGTTCTGTTAAACCGCTCTACCATACCATCGGACTGGGGATGAAGAGGTGTTGTTCTTGTTTTATGGATTCCCAGAAGATTACAAAGGTTCTTGAAAAGATCGGACTCAAAGTTTCTGCCTTGATCGGAATGTATTTCTCTAGGAACTCCATAGCGACAAATCCATTGTTGAAATAATACATCGGCAACGGTGATAGCTTCTTGATTTGGGATTGGGTAGACTTCTGGCCATTTACTGAAGTAATCCATCGCTACCAATATATAGCGATTCCCTGATTTACTAACTGGAAATGGCCCTGCTATGTCTATGGCAATTCTTTCAAAAGGTGCCCCTACATTGTATTGCTTCATCTTGCCATGGCTTCGTGTTTTGGGTCCCTTGCTGGAAGCGCAGTCCTTACACCTTCTGCACCAGTCTTTTACGTCTGCATGGCTTCCCAGCCAGTAGAACCTTTCTCTAACCTTTTCAAGAGTCTTCATAACTCCGAAATGGCTACCTCCTACACCATTATGCAAGGCTTGCAATACTTCAGGAATCCTTTTGGTTGGTAGGATTATCTGATGTTTATGGGTTTTGCCGTCAGAACTTTCCCAGACCCTTTGTAATAGGCCATCTTTAATAATCAAAGAGTCCCATATGGCCCAGTACCCTTTATGTCTTGGAGACTTGGAGGCTATTTTCTGATATGATGGTCTTTCCAAATTCTCTGTCTTAAGTTTGATAATGTCTCCAAGATCGGGATCTTCTAGTTGTTCTTTGGCCAAGATCTTAGGATCCCATTCTTGAGAGCAGTGGAGACGTGTTCTTCGGCAGTGAAATTCATCAGGATCTTCATGTTCTTCTCGTCTGCTGCAGTGTTTACAATCATCCGGGCAAGGTCGTCTTGATAAAGCGTCAGCATTCTTATGGTTCAGTCCCCTTCGATGTTCAATTTTGAAATCATATTCTTGAATGCGTTGTAGCCATCTTGCTATCTGACCTTCAGGGTTCTTGAACTGAAGCAACCATTTAAGTGATGCATGGTCCGTTCTTAGGTGGAATTTCTGGCCATACAGGTATTTATGAAAATGCTCTAGGGATTTAACAATAGCCAAAAGTTCTTTTCTGGTGACACAATAATTTCGTTCAGGTTTGGAAAGGACTTTGCTAAAATAGGCTATTACTTTTTCTTGGCCATCTTGCATCTGTGACAAAATTCCACCAATAGCAGTGTTGCTCGCATCAGTGTCCACAATAAATGTTTGATTTGGTTGTGGATATGACAACACCGGGGATTGCACAGGGCTTTCTTTAGGTGTACAAAAGCTGCTTGACAATCTTCAGTCCATTCGTAGCTGTTGTTGTTTTCCGTAAGACGATGTAATGGTCTTGCAATATCGGCAAACCCATGTATGAACCGTCTGTAATAGGTACACAATCCCAGAAAACTTCTAATTTCATGCTTGTTCTTTGGTACAGGCCAGTTCTGGATAGCTTCAGTCTTCTCTGAATCAGTTTTTACTCTTCTTCTGTAATTATATGCCCCAGGTACTTGACTTCTTTCTGGAACAGGTGACATTTCTTTGGGCTAAGCTTCAGCTGGGCGGATCTAAGCTTTTGAAAAACCTCTTCAACATTTTTCAGGTGGTCATCAAATGTTTTTCCAAGAATTATTATGTCATCAAGGTATACTAAGCATGTTTTCCAAGTTAGTCCCCGTAGTGTTAACTCCATCAAACGTTCAAATGTAGCAGGGGCATTGCATAATCCAAAGGGCATAACATTAAATTGCCACAGTCCGGTCCCGGTCGAGAAAGCAGATTTTTCCTTATCTTCCGGATGAAGTTCTACTTGCCAATAACCACTTTTTAAGTCTAATGTGGAAAACCATTTTGACCCCGTTAGTGTGTCTAGGGTATCGTCAATTCTTGGTAGTGGAAAACTGTCCTTCTTCGTGACGTCATTCAGTCTTCGGAAATCAACACAAAATCTGGTGGAACCATCCTTCTTCTTAACTAGGACTACTGGAGATGACCATGGGCTCTGGGATGGTTCTATAATGCCTTGATTTTGCATGTCTTCAAGTAACTTTTCAACTTCTTCTTTCTTGGCTAAAGGAATTCTTCTGGGCGGTTGTTTTATCGGTGATGCGTCTCCAGTATTTATTCGATGTTGCACTACACTGGTTTTACCCAAATCTTTTTCGGATAAAGAGAAAACATCTTGATTTCTTCTTAATAGTTCTTCCAGCATAGATATTTGGACTGGGTCTAACAAGGATTTTGATGAAATCACCAGGTCTTGTAGAGCATCAGGTAGTTTACGTGTGGAGACCCCTGCAGGTGTGGTACAGGGATAGGTAACTATCATAGCAGCAGGTTGGCAGGTACCGATTTTGTCACCCATTTTGACCTGTTGAGGGAAATCTTTCAGGTTCATCATTCTCACAAATACCATATTTCCTTTGGTTTGCCCCAAAGTTCTTGCTGGTAGAATTCCTTTAGCGTATAACGGACAATTTTCTACTGGTTCGACTAAAACGATTTCACCTTCTTCTGAGTCTTCGAACCTTGCTCGTATGATGCTTTCTGAGTTTGGAGGTAGAATGACATCTTCTGTGAGGATAACTTCTCGAATCCATGCTTCACTGCTTCGTGGTAATCTCATTACGATCTCTTCATTATTTGTTCGCAGTACCCGTTGTGAAAGATCAAGTACAAACTTCTTATTTTCCATAATGTCAAGGCCAAGGATAACTTTGTCCATAATGTCAGCAACAAACACGACGTGTATAAAGGATGTCGTTCCTAGGCTTATTCTGGCTTCATGTATGCCTTGAATTGGTATAACTTCTCCGTTCGCAGTTTGCAAGGTGTAATTCTTCTCAGGGCGGAATATTTTACAATGAGCTACGATGTTCGGCTTCACGATGGTATGTGTGGAACCAGTGTCTAGTACCATTTCGCAGTCCCGACCGCACACATTTCCAGGTACTACCAAGCTGGAGTCATTGTTCTGCAGCCGGGATACTCTAATGGTTGTTGTTGATGGGGCTTGGTAGCACCTAGCCAGCTTTCGCCCCTTGAAGCTGGCTACTGGGAGTTTTCCGAAATTACTTGCAGGGGCATTAGATCTGGTACAATTTCTTTGAACATGCCCCTCTTCACCACACTTCCAGCACTGGATTTTATTTCTTCGGCGGAAAGTCATACTTTTGTTGTCTCCATCTACTTGTTTTTGGCGTAGGATTTCTTGCAACTCTTGTATCACTCTGGTCAAATTATTATTTAGATTGCTATCTTCTGGTACATAGTTTATTCTTCTTATTCTTGTCTGACTCCTGGACGTTTGTTTGGCTGTTTCGAATTGAAGCGCGTGGGCAAGAGCTTCTGATATTTTCTTTAATCTGGCCATTCTTAAAGCCTGATTCATGTCTGGATCGCGTAGACCTTCAATGAAACTACCCATGGCTAGTTCTTGTTTTATTTCTTCTGGGTATGTCGGATATGTCAGATTAATCAAACGTACGATGTCAGCTTCGTATTCCTGAAGGCTTTCGTTATATTTCTGTCTTCGTCCCTGCAGCTGCGCCTTATAAACTTCCTGCAAATGTGTCTCGCCATATCTCATTTCCAGGAACTTTACAATTGATTGATAGTCGCCTTGTTTCTCTTCAGGAATATTTCTTAATACCTCCATGGCTTCACCTCGTAGAGCAAGCACTAGTGCGCGTGCCTTTTCTGGTAAACTCCAATTATTGCCGTTCGTAGCAGCTTCAAATTGTCTAAGGTACGTAACCCACGGTACCTTTCCGTCAAAAGTTGGTGGTTTCATAACAGTTGCTGAAGTACTACATACTGGAACGACACCTGTACTGGCTATATTTTGAATTTGTCGGTGTAATTGTTACACTTCTTGTTGTATTTGACCTTGAACTAACTGCACAGTCTGTTGTATTTCTTCTATATCTTCTTTGACATCTTCTTTTGTAAGTTATAATTCAATAAACATTTACTTTCTCATCTCATCTTGGCATTGATGAAATTCTTCCCTCAGGTGTTCTCGAATCTTTACTATCTTCTCTTTTATCTCTTGCTTCATTTGTTCTTGTCCTTTTTTATGTCTTTTTGAATTTTCTCGATTTGTTGTCGCATTTCTGCTTGACTGATTTTGATTTCCCGCTTCATTTCTTTTGATTTGTCTTCATTTCGTCTTGACTTTTCTTTATTTCTTCTAAATTGGTCTTCATTTCATTTTTAATATCTTCTTGGCTTGTCTTTATTACTTTTAAGTCTTCTTTCACGGCTTCTTGGCTTAACTGCATTTCTTTCTTTAGGTCTTCTTTCAGGGATTCTTGACTGCTCTTCATGTCTTCTTTCAGGGATTCTTGACTCGTCTTGATTTCTTCCATCATTTTTCTTATTAGCGTACTTATCTCCTCCATACTTGCTGTGTATTGTCTTGTCTCAACTGGCATTCACTCTTCTTACCACTTGGGCTTCCTTGAGTAACCTCGTTCCACTTCCGACACCAAATGTTCCAAAACACCTCGTATAAAAACACGTGCCTTCGTTTTTATACCTTTATTAACAATGTAACGTAACTATGGTTACAATAACGGCAAAATCTCAAATTGTCAATGTCTTGAAGTTTACAGCACAAAAGTCGGATCTGTACTAACTGTTCAGAGGTTTCCGTCGCCCTTTTATAGTATGATGGAAGAGTAAGAATGATCTAGAATATTCGAGAAATATCGTGAAAATTCCATAGTACATGATGGCATAAAAGTTCTTAATGGATAATTCCGGGCGTTTTCGGAAACCTTCGAAAGTGATGAAAGAACTTGGAAAAATTAAGGTAAATTATTTAAATAAATTAACAAACTAAATTAAATGATCCTAACTCTCTAAAAATTCTATAACCTAAACACATTTTTGAAAAGTCTGTAACAATATAAAGGGTGTTTCAATAAAAAAAATAATAATGGCCATATTGCCACCTTTTACCTGATGCTAAAATTTAATGGGGTTCTATTAAAAAAAAAACTTTTAAGGTATAACTTTAAAAAGTCACTGGGAAAAAAATAAATGAATTCTTCGTAAAAATCCCTTAAACTTTCCTATATAGGTACCACATTTTTCTATACTTCTAATACCAAGCGAGTTACAAGTGCCTGACTAAATTAAAATTTAGAAAAAACACTCTGTATCTTTAGAACAAATCGAGATAGCCATCATTTACTTTACCAACTGATTTTTTCAAACTTCAAAATTAAGATTGTGCCACCAGATTTGTTCTATCTCTTAAGTTTTCGCTTTAGCCTGCAAGGTAAACTAAAAGACGCCACCCTGTACAATATTTAAAAAAAAAAGAAATACAGTTTAGAGTTTTATTTAAAAAAACTACCTATACCTAATTTGTAAAATTAGTATTCTTTTTAGCAAAAATTTTTATCAAAAAGAGATTTCTCGAAAAATATTGTTTTTATTCTTTTGTTTCCTTGCAAACCCCATACGTGGATAGTCTTGTAGATATAAAAAAATAATTTTCCCAGTAGCTCTGGATGGATATAAAAAACACAGTTTTTATATTAATCCGATATGTTGGGGTAGATCCAATCAGCTAATTTTAAGATTTACTGGGATTTTCTTTATTTTCTAATCACGTATGTTTCTTCTGGCCTTTATTAATCAGCTATGGGTCAAAACAAAACATAACCTATTTACTTTGTTTCGGGTTATGCTGTTATTAAAAAAAAACAACATCTTAGCTGTAAATATGCACTAAATACCAAATAATTGTTTTTATTCTTTTTCTTTTGTAATAAGCACGACATAATTTACTAAACCCTAAAAAACAAAACAGCGGATCTTGATACTTTTGTCTAACTCGACTAACCCTGGCTTTTGCCTGGATCAGCATGATCCAACCCGGGTACTACACATCCTGTTTAACGGGTTTTTATAGATCGGGTTAACCTAGAGTTGCCAGATGTCCGGTTTTCGACCTTAGCAAACCGGACAACAAAATGTCCGGTTTTTTGTGGGACTGAGAAAAACAATTATTTTAATTATAGTGTAACACCACACGAACTATAATCAAAGTTTCCAAGTGTTAAAAATAATCGCCAATCAAAGAAATCCACCTTTGTAAACATGTAAAATAATTACAGTAGGTATAGCAAATTAAGAGTTTTCAAAATAATTCAATATTAAATGGAAATGGGAAAATATTTGTACAGACAAACGAAATCGTCTGTCTTTACAGAGTGATACAGAATGTTGATATATTTAAAAACAGATTCTGTATCAAAAAATAAAAAAAAGTTCATATAACAATAAGTCCGGCACTGCATTATGTCTCAGATGCAGGGTACAGGTAACCTTAAAATAATAATAATAATAGCCTAAGTAACCCTATTCCGGTTAAAATAAAATTTGGCACTTTTACTTGTAGATTTAAGCTTGTTTAGAGATTTAAAAGTTAATTAAACTTACCCAATTCAGCGTCTTGCAGTACCTCAACGAATATTTCAAAAAATAAATTTAGGATAATTTATTAGTTTAAATATTCATGATGTTTTATTTTTGTGGTTAATTTTATATGCAGTTAAGTAAATTTTATTGTTTTTAAGAAGTTATTAGAATGGAAAAAAATAAGGGCTAAAAAGCTGTAATTTTACTTGCTTAGTTAAAAATAAAATAGCAAATTTGAATCAGAGACGTACATTTTTTGTCCGGAATCTTGGTTTTGGTACCTCTGGAAACGCCACTCGGCTGACGTGAACTTTTTTTTTAAATATATAAAATGCACTTTTACCGAATTTAAAAATAATTTTTTTTATGTCAATTTTTTTTTGCAGCACATCTGGCAACCCTAGGATAACTTAAAATCAATTTTTGATAATGTTTTTTTTACCGAAATAGGAATTAGGCGAAGTAATGTCATGAAAAAAAAACGTTTCCTGAAAATGCAGTAGAAAATAATTTTCTTTTTCTCTTTAGTATTAAGTAAACGAGTGTAATACAACAGTTAAAACGATTAGTAAGCACTTGCTTACAGTTCCTAAATATTTGTGAATTAGACCTTAAATTTAAAATAAAACAAATGTCCAAAGGCAAAGTAATTTTCGGTAATTTACCCTAATGACACCGTCTGCTTGGAAGCTTATTTTCCAAGCTTTTGCACAGCCTTGATACGAGGTTTAAGTTGCCACGGAATACGCCACTAGACCTTAATTGCCGTAATCTTTACGCGATTCCGTTTCTAATTCTAAGTTTTCACAGCCAAGTCTTTGTAAAGCAAACACCAATGAAGTTCTATGCTAATGTATAATTATTAAGAGTAGTAGATATTAGTACTAAAATTGTAGTTTTATTTTATAATAGGAAAAATGTATAATTTCATTAAATTCAACCAAATTAGTTTTACTGCTATTTTTTTTCACAAATTCTTTTAAACTTGATTTAAAAAATTTCATTATCAAAGCGTTAAGCCTGATTTATAGTTTCAGTACCGTAAACCGTAAAACTTAAGACTTAAGCGTTAAGACGTAAAAAGTAAGCAGTAATAACAGATCAATTTATAGTTCCCTAATTTAAAGTATCTCCTTACGGTTTTATAGGTTATGAATATTGTTGTTGTCATTTTAAAAAGTGTATTTTATAAAATATAATTTAGGTAGATTGGCTCTTTGCTGTTTACATAAGACATCAACGACAACAAAAATAAAATTTTATGTAAAATGGCCCATAAATAACCAAAAATGTAAACATGACGCTGCCGATCATCGGCGAAAACGACCGATGTCATCCAAGCCGTAAGACTTAAGATTTAAAAAATAAAAATGAACTATTCTTTACTTCTTACGACTTACGGCTTAATTCTTACTGCTTAAGTTTTAGGCACTATAAATTATCAGGTTACTTTTCACATGTTTATTTTTCTTACGGCTTTAAGTTAAGTCTTAAGTCTTACGTTACTGAAACTATAAATATATCTATAAAACTATTTTTATATTTATTTATTTTTATTTATTTCTCTTTATTTTAAAATTACATTACGTTTCTGGAACGTAATCACAGGCCACCGGCTATTTTGACCGGTTGTCTTTTTTACCATACCTACATGGATAACAATACTTTTTTTATTATTGTGTAGGGATTATTTTTTACATGTTTTTATTTGCAGCTAATACAGTTTAAAGAATGTTTGATAAAATAACGGTAAATATTAATAAGATTATTTTTATATTCTTATTTTTTTTCTCAGATGCAACCAAAAGCAATTATAAACATAAAAGAAGAACTGCAAGACGTCATTATAAATCACAGAAAGAAAAAATAAACCACTCTAAACAAAATACATCAAAAATTTATAAAATATGTGGTTTATAAGAGTTTCTGTGCTGGTATGTTTTAACGTGAGTGTAGAGTGACTTTTACCATTTAAAAAGTTAATAAATGACACCGACATGAAACAACTTGATGATGAAATATTTTGATATAATATTTGCTACCTTGATTGTTTAAACATCCAGCATAGGTAGCATATAACTAAAGGCAACTTTGCCTGAAAACTAGGCCTAGTATCTTTCGCGATGCTAACTGGGTTTTCTTTTGGGACCACCGCGGGAGTGCACTCTTTCGAATATTTTTTTATATCGTACCACCATTGGGGAAGTAATCGGTGAATAAGCAATAAAAATAAAACAAAAAAGGTGTCGAATGAATGAAACCGATATTTCCGCTTTTTATTTTTTTCCTATCTTATTGCAAATACTTTTAAGGGGATCTTTTTTACTGGACCTACTCCATATAATAAACAGGCAGTATAAAAATAACTTAAAATATACCTTAAATAAATAATTTGGAACTTAATGTGGTAGCGTACTAGCTTAGTGACTTATTGTTCAAAAATGGCCCGATACTTCGGTTTTTGAGTAGAAGCAAATGCTTTATACAGTGAATAAAGTATGTCAACATTAGTAGATTTTTGAACAGACCCACCTCAAAAAGTCCTGCTGGCACCCCCACCCCCCTCAAAGTTGGTTAGGGGATTGATATAGTTTTTTTCTAATATCTTCTAAACGGTAAATAATAAAAACTGATTTTAGTGTCGTTAGATAGAGCACAAAATTCTGCAAAATAGTAATAAATAAAATTGTGTTTTTGTTTATTACGTAAGAATCTCCAATATAAAAAAGTTGGAGGGGAGCATCCACAAGGCATTTTTACGATATATCTTCCAAACCGTCTACCAAACAAAAAAAATATAGGACACAAAAAATTAAGGCCAAAGTTTTCCCTATCGAATGGTGTATAACATTATACTATTTTCTTTTAAATTAAAGCTACCAGTGGCGTACAAAAGTAGCACTACACCAGTATAGTAGCTAGTTAAAAATAGAAATTTTTAATGTTATACTTTTATTTTATTTTTTCAGAATATTTCTCACTTTAGTTATATTAATTGGTAATATTACCTTATTGCGCATAATAGTAATAATAAAAATAATATTTTTGTTTTTTTGGTAAGACTCTACAAAAAAAAAAGTCGATGGAGAGTATCCATACAGCACTTTTTACCATATATCTTTCAAACCATTAACAAAAAAATAAACAACATAAACGACAAACCACAAAGTTATCATTTAGACTATTATCTTTTAAAATAAAGCTACCAGTGGCGTACCAAATTAGTACTACACCAGTAAAGTACCTAGAAATATTTAATGTTATTCTATTAATTTTAAAAGATCATTTTTCACTTTAGATTTATTAATTCATAATTATACTTTACATTTTATTTACTTATTTCTTTTGTTTTATAATTTGATTCATTATATTTTCAAATAAATAACAACAGTATTATAATAACTTTTTATTATAAAGATAATAACAAATATGGCTTATATAGTGTGTCCCAGGATAGGCGTTACAAGAGGACAAATTCACCAAAAATTTTGGAATTTTTAATCGTCCTTTTGAAAAACTGGTCGCATGGTCCAAAACTAATAAATACAAAATTTTATTTTAATTGGTAATATACAGGGCAAGTTATAACTAAAAATATGAAAAATGACCAAAAATAAAGTACCTTTATTTTTAAAAATAGGACAAAATTGTATAGGTAAATGTTGTAGAGAACTTAATTTTATGTCAAAATTTAAAGTTAAACACGTTAAGTAAAAATAAATATTTTTGTCAATTTTTTAACTCACCCTGTTTAATACCAATTGAAGTAAAGTTTTGTATTTATTAGTTTTGGACCATGCGACCGGTCTGTCCAAAATTTCGTTTTAAAATTCAAAAATTTTTGTTCCATTTGTCCTCTTGTAACATCTATCCTGGGACACACTGTATATAACATCAATAAAAACAAACACATTATTACACAACCTAAAATACCTAATTACAATATTCCGCACACAAATATAACCTGATACATTTTTAATTTTTTAAAAAACAATACAATTTGTGCCACAAATCTTACATTTACATTTTAATAGTGTATCAGATGATATTTTTTCATTTTTTAAAGTGGTCCACAGTGGTGTTCATTTAGTATTCTCAAAAATCCATCCCCATTCAGATGGACATGGAAGTTCAACCACTGGTTAGTAACACTAAAAATTGTATTTTTGTTGATTTAGTAAAAATCTACAACAAAAAAAATGTTGGAGGGGAGCATCCACACGGCACTTTTTACGATATATCTTCCATCCACCAAATAAAAAAATATAGGATACACAAAATAAAGGCCAAAGTTTTCCCTATCGAATGGTGTATAACATTATACTATTATCTTTTTAAAAAAAGCTACCAGTGGCGTACAAAAGTAGCACTACACCAGTATAGTACCTAAAAATAGAAATTTTTAATGTTATACTTTTAATTTTTTGTTTAATATTTTTTACTTTAGTTTTATTAATTTATAATTATTTACAATTCTGCATACTAGTAATAATAAATAATCATATTACACGGAATTTTTTTACCAGTACAAAAATCAAAATCAAGACGTGTGGATTGAGTCTGGTACTGGTAAAAATGTAAGACATATTTCGTGTATCGAAATTGCTAAAAAAAATCAATGAAAAAATCTAGCCCTTTGTTTTTTCATTCACTAACCGGTTGCGATACCACGTCCTCCTTTTATGGAAAAGGAAAAAAGTGTTGGGAAGCTTGGGAATCTTTTCCGGAAGTTACAGCTACTTTCATTGATTTATTGCAGCATTCCAAAAACCTTCATCTCGGCAATTAAGTGTGATCTCAAAATTCGTTGTAAGCATTTACGATAAACATTCTGATAGTAGCAACATTGATATTTGTCGAATGCAACTTTTGCCAAAAAAACCGAACGGTTGAGAATTTACCCCCAACAATGAATGCTTTAGCACTTCACCTTAATCAATGAATTTATCAAGCAGGATTTGTTTGGGGTAATCTCTGCCAACCAGTGGTTGAACTTCCATGTCCATCTGAATGGGGATGGATTTTTGAGAATACTAAATGGACACCACTGTGGACCACTTTAAAAAATGAAAAAATATCATCTGATACACTATTAAAATGTAAATGTAAGATTTGTGGCAAAAATTGTAAATGTTTTTTAAATTTTTTTAAAATGTACCAGGTTATGTTTGTGTGGGGAATGTTGTAATTAGGTATTTTAGGTTGTGTAATAATGTGTTTGTTGTTTATTGATGTTATATACAGTGTGTCCCAGGATAGATGTTATAAGAGGACAAATAGAACAAAAATTTTTGAATTTTAAAACGAAATTTTGGACAGACCGGTCGCATGGTCAAAACTAATAAATACAAAACTTTACTTCAATTGGTATTAAACAGGGGAGTTAAAAAATTGACAAAAATATTTATTTTAACTTAACATGTTTAACTTTAAATTTTAACATAAAATTTAGTTCTCTACAACATCTAATATATAAAATTCTCGTGTCACAATGTTCGTTCCCGTACTCCTCCGAAACGGCTTGACCGAGTCTCATGAAATTTTGTGAGCATATTGAGTAGGTCTGAGAATCGGCCAACATCTATTTTTCATACCGCTTAGTGATAAGGGTTGTCCACCCTTAACATTTTTTTAATTTTTAGGCTAGAAATTACTTAAAAATTATTTATATGGCAAAACAACGTTTGCCGGTCAGCTAGTTTACCTATACAATTTTGTCCTATTTTAAAAAATAAAGGTACTTTATTCTTGGTCATTTTTCATATTTTTAGTTATAACTTGCCCTGTATATTACCAATTGAAATAAAATTTTGTATTTATGAGTTTTGGACCATGTGACCAGTTTTCCAAAAGGACGATTAAAAATTCCAAAATTTTTGGTGAATTTATCCTCTTGTAATACCTATCCTGGGACACACTGTATAAGCCATATTTGTTATTATCTTTATAATAAAAAGTTATTATAATACTGTTGTTATTTATTTAAAAATATAATGAATCAAATTATAAAACAAAAGAAATAAGTAAATAAAATGTAAAGTATAATTATTAATTAATAAATCTAAAGTGAATAATAATCTTTTAAAATTAATAGAATAACATTAAATATTTCGATTTCTAGGTACTTTACTGGTGTAGTACTAATTTGGTACGCCACTGGTAGCTTTATTTTAAAAGATAATAGTCTAAATGATAACTTTGTGGTTTGTCGTTTATGTTGTTTATTTTTTTTTTGTTAATGGTTTGAAAGATATATGGTAAAAAGTGCCGTATGGATACTCCCCTTCGACTTTTTTTTGTTGTAGAGTCTTACCAAAAAACAAAAATTTTATTTTTATTATTACTATTATGCGCAATAAGGTAATATTACCAATTAATATAACTAAAGTGAGAAATATTCTGAAAAAATAAAATAAAAGTATAACATTAAAATTTCTATTTTTAACTACCTACTATACTGGTGTAGTGCTACTTTTGTACGCCACTGGTAGCTTTAATTTAAAAGAAAATAGTATAATATTATACACCATTCGATAGTGAAAACTTTGGCCTTAATTTTTTGTGTCTTATATTTTTTTTGTTTGGTAGACGGTTTGGAAGATATATCGTAAAAAATGCCTTGTGGATGCTCCCTCCAACTTTTTTATATTGAGATTCTAATGTAATAAACAAAAATACAATTTTAATTATTACTATTTTGCAGAATTTTGCGCTCTATCTAACGACACTAAAATCAGTTTTTTATCATTTACCGTTTAGAAGATATTAGAAAAAAACTATATTAATCCCTTAAGCAACTTTGAGGGGGGTGGGGGTGCCAACAGGACTTTTGAGGTGGGTCTGTTCAAAAATCTACTAATGTTGACATACTTTATTTACTCTACAAAGCATTTGCTTCTACTCAAAAACCGAACTATCGGACCTTAAGTCACTAAGCTATACTAGTTATTTTGAATATTATAAAGTTAAAAAATGTCTGATTGGACTTTTACTATAAATGAACGGTTCAGTACAATAACATATTCTAAAATTTAATATCTACCTTATTTAATGTGGATGTAAGTCCGCGAAAAAAGTAATTTCATGAAAAGCTTCATTTTAATACCTGTCTGCAGAGCTAAAACGTTTAAAAAATTTCCGTCACAAAAACCCTGTTTTTTTGCATACTCTGAAAAATTGAAACTCATTACGATTTTTTACATTTTTAGATAAAAAAAAGAAATACCGTAAGTTTATGTAGTAAAATAGTTATTTTTGTACCAAGGGCGTAAAATAGCACTTTTACGCCAGCGGCAGAAAGTTGTTGCCCGAGCTCCGCAGGGCAACAATCAGCTGTGGGCTTAAAAGTGCTTTATGCCAAAGGTGCAAACAATATTTTTGTACGACTGAAATTATTATACAAGCATTTTCTGTAGTTAGAAGAAAATTTCCCAGCTTTTAATGTTTAAAATTGTAATTAGTATACTTTTAACATAAGTTTAATTAAATAAATTGTTGTTTTACCAAAAAATATCGGTTATTATTGAATTTATTATTATTTATGTTTAATTATTGTTTTATAAATTTATAAATGCGGGCGTTTTTGATACTTTTTGCCCTAGGGCGTAAAAGTGCTATTTTACGCCCCTATTTATAAATGCGGGCGTTTCTGATACTTTTTTGCTCTAGGTGCAATTTTAGGCTCGCAAATGGGGCGTAAAATTGTATTTTACACCCGGTCGTACAAAAACTTTTTTTAAACTTCGAACTAACTATTTTATTTAACACGGTTTCTGTAGAAAATAAAGATTTATTTAAAAGTTGCCTACGCATTTTTATAATAAATATGCAGCAACCACCAGTTATCCTAAATGCCTATTAAATTTACCACAATAAAAGAGTAAAAAATATATATTTTTTTAAATAATTTTAGACGGTATTTTACCCATTTAAAACACCCTTAAAAACATTTTAATTATTCAAAAATACGTCTGAACTTGGTCCGATTTATTTATTTTTTGTTGGAATTCATTCAAAGCCCTAAGGAAACTTTGTTGAAATGAATGAAACTTGTTTTTATTAAGGTTAAATTACCTTAATTATGTAAATAACATTTATTTTTGTTTACTTATTTTAAATTACTTTTTTTTGTGTTTATTTTCTTTATATATATATATATATATATATATATATATATATATATATATATATATATATATATATATATATATATATATATATATATATATATATATATATATATATTAAAAAGAAAATCATGTATTATACAGTGTGTCCATGGATGGAGTTAACTGTACGTAAAAAAATATATTATTAATATTTTTTTAAAAAGTTACTCGTCATAAAATTTTTTGCTTTATCTAAAATGCTAAAAAGTATAATTAAATTCGCCAAGTGGTTCAAAATCGCAAAATATTAAAAAAAAAATCAGAAAAACATATTTTGGAGACTACTTAATTAAAAATGTAAAAAAGTATTTAAAAGTGTATTATTATTATTTTTTTGTATTGGTTATGCTTTCTTGAGAAAACTAAAGTTAAAATATTTTTTAAAATTATTTGACAAAAAAAAAATTAAAATAAAAGCGTCAAAAAGAATCACCCTATAATATACAGGAGATTTAAAATAACAAAAATGGTATTTTGGGAAATAAAAAAAATCGGTTATGAATAATTTTTAACTACTTACTTATTTTAACAGCATAAAAAGTCATAAAATTTTAAAATTTTTGTTTAATAAATCGTTACTTTCTGTGACCCTGCTTACAAAAACTTTAACTTGATATTGTGTGCATATATAGAAAGAAAGAACAATTTTTAAAAGAATATATTTATTTTAGTTTACACCATATTTTTTCAAGTAATGATAAGCAATAAGAAAAATATCTATGGAACTTTTATAATTACTTTTTTATGCTTTTTAATTTGGCATTTTCAAAAATATATTATCTTAATTTCTCCTTATTTTCCAAAAAATATTTTTGTCTTTTTAAAGGACCTCTTATATCATAAGGCAATTTTTATGAAAGCTTTTAGTAATTAAAAGCAACTATTTATATAAGGAAGAGTTTTTTTACAGGTATAGTTAAGTTCATCCGTGAACACACTGCATATTAAAATATTTTTACTTAAGAAAAATATAGCCATCAGTATCTACATAAAATAAAACCAAAAATAATATTTCATTAAAATTTTCAAAACATTGGGCCATACGAATAAAAAGAAGCAAATGCTTTTGCTTATATGAGTAAGTAAAGCTAATGATCATAATATAGAAATAAAGAAGGATTTACTTTAAACGTATGAGCATTTGCTTACAAGTGCGAGTATTTACTTATGGAAATATCGACATTCGTGATGCTGCTATTCAGTAGCTTCAGTTTGCTATAAGTAAATACTGGCACTTTTAAGCAAAAGATCATACGTTTTAATTAAATCCTTCTTTATTTCTATATTATGATCAATACCTTTTATTTATAACCAAAAGCATTTGATTTTTTTTATTCATATGGCCCATTATCTTTTAGATAGTTCCAAGTTCCAATTATACCAACGTCCCGTCCGTACATTATTTTTATTAATAAAATCATTTATTTAACTTGCAATTTATGTATGTATGTATGTTATGTATGTATGTAGTATATTTGTACAGGTGGAATCCTGCAACTCGATTGAAAGTGCTAATTTTTAACCGATTAAGCTGAAATTTGGTAAACACGTTTAGTTTCGATGACAATGTATGAATAGCTGGAGGTCATTATAAATTCAACATGGCATAACCCCCAAGATGGCGAACTAGTTATTTTTAATGCGCTTCCACAATAAGGGTATCAAATAAAAAGGCTTGCCAATAGTAACTCTGAAAAACTAAAGTTAAATCATTCTAAATTCAATACGGCGGAATACCCAAAATAGCGGACTATTTATTTTTAATGCATTTGTACAATATGGGTATCAAATAAACGAGCTTGCTGAGAATAAGTCCAAAAATAACGGGACGTCAGTACGCTTTCGTTATGTCGGACTTCTAAAAATTGCGTACTAGTTATTTCTAATGCACTGCTACATAATTATAAACAAACAAACGGGCTTGCTGAGAGTAACTCAAAAATAAAGTGATACCAATCCAATACCGCGCCAAGTTTTTATGCTTTTCTACAATAATGAGTATCAATTAAAGGGAGTCCCCGATGCAAATGCTCAATCGTAGTGCAGCTAGAGTGTTTAAAATTATAGTACGAGATCCGAATGAAAGGCGACCTTCACTGATCTGTTTACCGGATAAAAACTGTTTTATATTAAAGATAGTATTAAACAAGGGTATTGCCAAGGGTTGCCTTAAAGAAATAAGGCAAGGCCATATTTGATTTTAAAAAGTAACCCCAAAGTTTTTGACACACCTTGTATAAAAGCAACTTATATATTTTTAAATAGGTACGTATGCAAAGTATTAAAATATATATTTTTAAATAATACAGAATGTATCAAAAATTTTTTTAAAAGTTAAAAATTTAAAAACTTACTACAGCTTTATTTATAAAATCAAAAAAACAAAATGTACTCATATATTAGTAATGTCATGTACAATAAAAACATAAAAATTGACATTATGCAGGGTCACTCAAAAATTTTAAAACTTACTTTTTTAATTGGTCATAGCCTTGACCTTGACTTGATAAAAAATTATTAAGCAACCTCATGGCATTACCTTTGTAAATATAATATACAGATTCAGTTGAATAACATAACATATAGGCAATGTGAGGAAAAAGACAATTTAACTAAATCCCGGCATATAAACATGGGTGACTAATAGTGCTTGTTTTGTTATTCTATTGCTTGTTGCTATATTGTATATATAAACCAGTTTTTATTCGGTAAACAAATGTGCGAAGGTTACAACCCATTTGGATCTTAGACTATAACCGGCAAAATACTCATCATGAACCATGATGCGCTAAATAAGATAAACAGACTGGGAGCAATAACTAATTAGTACAAAATAATTTTAAAATAAAAATAATTTTTAAGAGAAGCATTTATTTAAACGCACTAAAAAGAATAAAATAAAAATTTTCTTTACAACTTTTACTATAAATATTTACTGTTCTTTAACAATTTATATGATACTAGCTTTTGCCCGCGGCTTCGCACGCGTTAAATTCGGAGTAAAACAAGTCCCCTTTCCTATACCGTGAAGATTTTGGATATTACTATATACATATAAATATTTCTTTAAAATCACCTTATCTATTATAAAAACGCATCAAAATCCGTTGAACAATGACAAGAAACCCTAATAAAAAAATTTTGGTACTCCTTGTATAATATTTTTTAAATACTAATAATTATTTTGCAAATCATTATATTTAAGCAATTTTGTAAACCTGGGAATGGTATAATAACATTGTTAGAATGCATTTTAGTTTTAAGGGTTTTTACTATAATATCTTTTTGACCCACCCTGTGTGGCAATTCTATATATTTTTTAAAAACCATAGATACCCGTGCCCAATTCCTATAAACATTTTTTTTTAAATTTCATGAGTTACGTCAATATAAAAATTTAAATGTAAACTTTTTTTTTTACACCATGTACCTATATGTTTTTTTATATTATTATACATATAAACCTTTCCTTTGAATCACTTTATCTATTTAAAAAAAAAAACCGCGTCAAAATCCGTTGAGAATAGTAACGTCAATATCAAATTTTAAATGTGAACCATTTTTTAAACACTCTTTATATGTTTTTTTATATTAATATACAAATAAACCTTTCCCTCGAATCACTCAAACTATTAAAAAAAAACGCATCAAAATCGTTGAGAATAGTAACGTCAATATGGAATTTTAAATGCTAACTATTTTTTTAAACACTCTGTATATGTTATTTTGAATATTATTATACATATAAACCTTCCTCTTTAATCACTCTATTTATTTAAAAAACCGCATTAAAATCCGTGAGAATAGTAACGTCAATATCGAATTTAAGTTATAGTTTATCCAAGATAGCCGACCCGTGCCCACTTCGTTGGGCGTTAATAACTTTTGTTTAATCATAGTAAAATATAGCCTATAAAACTCCTGAATAGTGTAGCTTTCTGATTGTGAAAGGAATTTTATGATAGATTCAGTACTTACGAAGATTAGCGGCTACAAACAAACAAACCCACAAACTTACAAACAAAGTTACAAACTTTACCTCTTTATATATTAGTAAGTTGTCGATAACATCGGTGAACATGCTTTCTGGGTCTGACTTTGACATCATATTAAATTTTAGTTTCTCCTACCCCAAAAAAATATTTATTTATTTTTTATTATTGTTTGCTTCTGTAGAAATTAAGGCAATTATCCAAGTTTTATTTTTATATATATTTTATTATATAATTTCATTTAAAGTTATGATTAGAAAAGCTTTTGCTGCACATAAGAGTCTTTTTTATTCCAGATTTGTGATAAACAATAACATAATATACCTAAATGCAAAATAATAAAAATATATATCTAAAAGTAAATATTTTTTGTATTTAATTATGTTTTTATGACCTGTCTCGTATTAAATATACCTACCAATCAAAGTAAATCAAACAAAACCAAACTTTAAGAACTAAAAATAAAAAATAAGTATTTTTAAAGTCTAGAATTAGAATTTAAGAATAAGAAAAAAATCCAAATAAAAAAGTGAGTGTCAGAGATTCAAACCCATAAAAAGTTTTTATCTAGCAAAAAAATTAAATGATGTAATGATGCAATGAGGCATCGAATAAAAAATTTAACACAGAAATAAGATTTATTATTACAATCAAATGTTTTAAAATTCCAATTCAATTAAGTATTCCATATTATACAAGTTAAAACCATATAATAAAAAATGTTATTTTGTTTTTTTGCCATTTATACAGGGTATCCGGTAATTAACGGTACATAGAGAAAACACAGATTTCCTATGCTAAAATATTAGGATTTAAGTTTTCAAAGGGTTTCAAAATTTAAAAGAATATTTTTTATTTATTTCAATAATTCTTAATCGTTTTTAATATTCTAAGAAAACCTAGTGTTTAAGAGTTTTTTGACATGAACTATTATATTTGTTTACTAAAGAGCGCTACCTATACTGTTTTTAATTTATCTAAAACTTCGCAATTTATGTCGTACTTCTCTGTATGTAACATCTTAGTAAATCAGTAAAATGTCCTATGATTTCTACACAAAAAGGTATACCTACTTAGTAAGACTCTGAGCAACCATTTTCAAGATATTTGTGTTAAAGATGCGAGTTTCAACCAAAAGTACATGGGAGAATACATGAACCCATTCTGCACCTAGTTATAACTACATAAGTAATAAGTTGCACTAAACAATTTAAAGACAATACCTCGAACACGATTGCTTAGAACGATTCTTACAAGGTATACAGGCTGATTCTTAACATATACGCATAAACTTGGAAAATTATTGCTAAGGGCAAACAGTAACCAAACATAAAAAAAAAGTAAGTAAAAGATTTTTAATTAGTAAGATAATCAATGATTTAAAATTAAATAATATAAAGTGAATTATGAAGACAAATAATAAATAGTAAAGTATTTTTTGGTTAAGAAAGAATTAAGTACAGTTTTTACCCAGGTTTGCAAAATTATTTGCCTAAATTTTTTGTTCTTTATAAAAAAAAACATAAACAAGTTACGATGTTTGTGATGGCATTAGTAAAAGAGCAATCTTCTTTTAGTTCTGATTTTATTTTTACGCGATTAGGATTACAATTAGGGCTTATAGTAATTATACTGTAATATTGCTGAAACAAAGAATAGGTGAATACTTTATTTTTTGTGTAATTAATCATTATTTGTCCTTTGAATTATACCTCTCTTGTTTAATTTTAAATAATTAGTTATCTCCGTAACTAAAAATATTTTACTAACTTTTTTACTGGTATACTCGGATGGTACATACAAAGTGTAGGAAGCCCCCTTTGGTTTCAAGAAAAAGTTAATATAGGATCTGAAAAATTCATGCCAAGAAGTCCTTTTATACTGAGTTAACTGGCAAACTAATTTATTGGTTGGCTATATTTTTGTTTTTTCTTTACCATTATTTCATGTTTTTAATCGCATTAATTTTAAAATACGAGAAAAACAAAAGAATTAAATTAACACGCTTTTTTACCCACTAAAATAATCATTTATTTTATAATCTTTATATTTCACAATACTTTCTTAATTTAAATAAGAATTAATTAATAAAATTAGCTTTTACCCGTAAATAACATGCAAACGTTAAGTGAAAAATAACATGAAAAAAGTAAAAAGATTTATATCTTTCACGAAATAAAGGCTAAATAACTTTAAGTCAGTTTAACCTGTTTAATATATGTACTGGATGTCAACTTATAAATTTACACCACCCTTACCTTTTTAATTTTTTATCGTACAAAATAATGAAAAATATCAGTTTTCTGTAGTTTTCAAATTAGTAATAAGATATTTATTATCTCTTGTGATATTAAAGGTATGACAATTTATATATATATTATTTCATCATTAAAAAGATTATTTAAAAGCCTAAAAAAACGTTCCGCATTTCATATACCTATCTCAATTAGTTTGTTAAAAAATGGCCATGCAAATCTGATGAATAATTTTTAATGCACATTAGAAACGAAATACACTTACATCCTCCTAACTTTTTTATTTTTTAACGTATAAAAGAAATTAAAGCACCATTTTGTTAGGATGATTCTGTATTTTTCAACGAAATTCTTATTTCTCTTAAGATATACAGGGTACGACAAAAAAATAGGATTTTTTAAATAGAACACTCTGTATATTGAATTACCATTTAAGATAAATAGAGATAATAAAGAGCTTTAAAAAAATACCATATTTATGGGTCTATTTTTAATGGATTAAGAAATAAGGATACAAATAAAATTATTGGTCAATTTTTTCCATAATATTATAACCTACCTACATAATTAAAATTTACACTAATTCTTTAGATTTGGATAACCATATTTCCGAAACTAATGAAGATACATATTTCAAATGTGTTTTTTTAAAGCTCTTTAAAAGATCTTTTATTGGTAATATAATATACAGGGTGTTTCATTTAAAAAAATCATACTCTTTGTCCTACCCTGTACATTTTAAAAGATATTAAATTATTATTGATTCAGAAAATACATAATTTACCCAACAAATTAATATTATTATTTATTTTATACGATAAAAATAAAAAAGTTAAGGGGGTAAATTTAAAACTTGTCATCCGGTACATGGCAAAAAGTCTAAAAAAATAAGTAGAAGTGTTAAATTACAGTATATTATGGGACAAGCACAGCATGCTACTCATTTCTTACCAATATGACGTTTGCTGTAAGTCATACAAAAGGAAAGTATTTTATGTGAGTTTATTTATTTATTTATTTATTTATTTATTTATTTGTTCTACAGTTGCTACAATAACTAACCATTTACAGAACAATACATAACATGATATTATGCAAACCTAACCTAAGAGAAAAAAAAATCAAATGTAAATACATTATATACACTTGGTTTACACATAAACATAGGTACCTTACAAAGAGCATCACTCATCCGGAGTGAATAAAATTAATTTTAATTTAGCTTTAAATTGACTCTTCGATAGATTAAATATATCTATGCTCTGGCAGTGTCGATCATGCAGTTGTTGCATTCTATATAATGGGGCACTTAAAGCTAGATTTGATCTTGCCCTTCTACAGTAAAATGTCTCATAACATCTTCTATTTAATCTTGGTACTCTATAGTTTAGGTTATTTACCATATATGTATTATCAACTAAATTGTGAATAAGCCCATGTAAATGAAGAAGACTTATAAAAATACGCTTTTTTTCCAAAGAAGGAACATTATAATAATTTCTTAAAAATTCCCGAGCATTGTATAGATATGTACCTGTTTCCCGAAAGTATTTGCATTTTAAATAGCGACTTTGTACCGTTTCTAATGAATATTTGTATTTACTGTAGAAAGGGGACCAAACTAGAGCACAATATTCTAATTTAGAGCATACAAGGGAGTTGTAAAGCAAGTCTATAGCTGCAAATGACTTAAACAAACGGGTATTTCGAATAATGTATCCCAACATTCGATTTGCACTCTTAATTTGTGACAATATGTGCTCAACAAAACTTAATTTACAATCATAAGTAACACCAAGATCCCGCACACTAGTTTTCCGATTAATCACCACGGAGTCAATATCATAATCAATGTTCAGAACATTTATATTTCGCGTATATGTCATAATACAGCACTTTGATACATTAATACACAATTTATTTAATTTACACCAGCTACTAATTCTATTTATATCATCCTGCAACAATTGGCCATCCTCAGGTGATTGTATACCTCTATAAACTTTAAGATCATCAGCATACAATAGCACCTCTGAACTATGTACTTGTTTCACAACGTCATTAAAAAAGAGCAAAAATAATAAAGGTCCAAGATTACTACCTTGAGGTACTCCAGAGGTGCTTATATATGGATCAGAGCGAAAACCATTTACTACAACATATTGCTCTCGATCAGTTAAATAATTCTCTAAAAAACGTATAAATTTGTCTGTTAACCCGTAGCATTTAAGCTTTGACAGTAATCGCCTATGGCACAAGGTATCAAAAGCCTTAGCAATGTCTGTGTAAACCACATCAACCTGAATCCTGCAGTCAAGGCGCTCACTAATGTACTGGGTTATATTTGAGAGATTGGTAGTTACTGATCTTTTATCTACAAAACCATGTTGACAGGATGAGATAGAACCTTTCAATGAATTAATAATTATGTTATGCAGTATATACTCCAAGGCCTTTACTGGTACACAGAGAATTGAAATAGCCCTATAGTTTTTAATATTTGACCGATCTCCAGTTTTAAATATGGGACAGATTTTTGAAGTTTTCCAAATTTTAGGTAGTCTTTGTGTGTTAATACAAATATTAAAAATATGCCTTAAAGGAGCAGAGAGAAATTTCACAAGACCTCTAAAAACATAGGCAGGAATTTCATCCGGACCAGAAGAATTCTTTTTTATAGATCTTAAGGCCTCAACAACACTCGGCTCATCTACAGGATCCAGCCCAATGGTAGAATTGCTATAACATTGGCGAGAATAATACTCATTAAAAAAGTTAATATCTAAATCCGACTCAACATGAACTGACCTAAAGTACCTTGCAAAAGCATTAGCCACATCTTGTCCGTTTCTAAAAGTGTCATTATCAAGTGTCATGGTAGAAGGAATATTACTGACATTTCCTTTTTTAGAGTTTACAAAGGTCCAAAAGTTTTTAGGATCGTTTAAAATATCCTTTTCGCAATTATATAAATATTGCTTGTAAGCAAGTTTTATTTTCTTCTTAATTAGTTTTCTTAGTTTTAGAAATTTAATGTAAAATCTTTTTTCTTGTATCTAATGAACATACTTCTACTATGATTCTTGTCGCGTAAGAGTTTTTAATTTCAGCATTATACCACATCGGATGAGTGAGTTGCATACTAGACTTTTTCTACGACTATTGATATATCACTGAAAAACATTTTAAAATCACTTTTTTGCAGATTTACATCAATACAAATAATAAATTTATTGTTCTCGACAGCCATGGCAAACGCGATATTATAGCCAACTGGAAATTTAAAATCGAATGTGCATTAATTATTAAATGATTTTATTTCATACTATCCAGTAAATCCACTTACCCTGTATTAATTTCTGTAGCACTACGGTACCTGGTACGTAATATGTTGCCTAGCAACGCTGTCATGTATCATTATAAATGTCCACGTGATCATTGTTGTTATGCCTTGATTATTGTTATTTTTGGATGCCGAAATGAAAATAAATCTTTAAATACTCATATATTAAGCGATTTTTATCTATATTAGGATATATAGGAATTTCTACTTGTACTTAAAATATATATATATTTTTTTAAGAACTTTAGTAAATAAAAATGATTAGATTACTACAAAACAGACTTCTTATTACATTTTTTAAAGTATTTTGTTAAACCAAAGTTCGTAATTTCTATTTTATTAAAACCTATATCTAGCGTTACCTATTTAATACCATTTAGGAATTTTTACTTGTAAATATATATTTTTCTAACAACTTTAGTAAATGAAAATTATCATATTACTATAAAATAGACTTATTGTTATATTTTCAAAAATATTTTGTTTAACTAAATTTGGTAATTTCTATTTAATTTGGACCTATCTAGCGTTACATATTTAATACCGTTTAGGAGCTACAACAAAGGTATAATATGTTTTTATCAATTCGACAGTGACAAGCGAAGAATATTCATAGGTACCGATGATATGGAGAACAAGGCTGTTACCTACGTAATTTAAGTGAAATAATTTAAAACTAACAACATTTTCTCTTAAAATTTTATAAATAATATTTATTCATTAATTTTCATACAGTATCAAATAAAATATCACACGATACACGTCCGTTAGGTGTTATTACAGTACTCGTTTATATTCCAGACTCAGCTCCTGCGTCGCCTCGTCCGTAAACATCTCGTACAAGTCAACTACCGGACTTGTAACGTAAAATACTATTTTTTTGATTTCTAGTATTTGATAAGTAATTGCCATCAGTTCAAAACTTCTCTTATTATATATTTTTTATTTAAAAATGCTTCGCATTAAATTGTTATAAGAAAAACAAAAAGAATCCCTATCTATGCCTAGATTTTTTTGTGTTGTAGAATAGAATTATTTTTTTATTCATGCTAACCTTGAAAACGTATTAATCAGCCTAAATAAAGGTCACTTTATTCACCTGCAGCGATGCATAAATAAGTATACAGGTTCAGTTAAATAATATAACATATAGGCAATGTGAGGAGAAAAGACAATCTAACTAAATCCCGGCATGTAAACATGCGTGACTAATAGTGCTTGTTTTGTTATTCTATTGCTTGCCGATGAACCAAACAGCGTTGCTCATATTGTATAGTGCATTTCTTTAATGTCCCCCTCCTTTTTATTTTTGAACGGATCAATTTTAAAAAGTTAAACTTTGGGATATGAAATTGATGCATAAATACTATATTTTAGAGTACTTTAACACTATTTTTTTCTTTTCATTTTTATTTCCATTTATCATTTAGCCCCGCTTACGCTTAGTATCGTTTCCTAACTTGGGCTGGATCCTGCTGACCCAGGTGAAAGCTAGGTTTAGTTGAGTTAAACAGAAGTTTTAAAACCAGCTGCCCGCTGAGCGGGCTTCCCCGACCTCCTCTACTATAAACAAAATGAGTCATTAATATTATTTCGCATTCTTGTGAAACCCCTTTAACCTATTTAGTGCTTTTTAACGATATATATATGCATAAAAAACCTTGTAACGTCTTAAATTTTAATCAAAATATGCAAATGTCTTAAAACTACACGATTTATATTCTGTCCTTAGGTTTCCTTTAATATTTTTCATGTATACTCGCAAACCTACAAAAGGAATATAAAAGAGAATAAATAATAAGGATATCAAATGGCATTTTCCCTGGATGGGGATAATATGTTTTACAGAAAGTAAACTGAAACTGTTTCTTTTATTATTAATTTTATCCGCCTATTTTGGAAAATATCCCCATTTTTTATGTGGGGCGTTTTTTTATATGCGAAAAGGGGATAAAATATAAATTGATTTCGCCATAAAAATATGTAACACAGGATATAACAATATATCAGTCCCTATATATAAGTAATTTGTTTGTTTGTAAGTACATATATGGGACAATAAACTTTTATTTGTCCAAGTGCGAAATCACTTTGTCCATGATAGAAAAGAAAAAATATAAATATAAATTTAAGCGTTTTATGAGTCACTTATTTGTTAATTTTTAATTAAAACAAATTCCTAACTAAAAACTATTGTTATTTTTTCGGCAATTTATTACTTCTTGTTTTGTTCTTTACGTGGTTTAAAGTGACGAGATTTATAAGGTTATATTTTACTCTTGGTCCCCAATGCGAAAGTTAGTAGCAAGGACTTATTTAATAGTGTCCGATATTTCAGAGAGCGATTTTCAAGTATTTTTAAGGTAACAGTTCTTATAAACATTGGTCTAAGATGCTATCGCTCAGATATTAGGGTGTCAAAGTTTTATTTTTATTTATGTTTTTTGCATAATTTCTGAATAATGCCGATTTACGAAAATTGGTACCTGTGGCCTTGACATGAGACTGTTGCTTAATTACCTCTCTTGTAGAGGGCGCTAGCCACATGTATTCTCACTGTCAAAGCTCATGACTTTGTACAACCCTGTATTTACATTTTGTTAAAAGGAATGGATTCCTAGTCATTTTACGTAAAAGGTACTCTTATTAGATGATGCTAGGCAACCGTTTTCGAAATATTTTAGTTTAAATAATCGATGCATACGCTTAGTAATAAATATGCTAAGTAAAGACCGCTACTTGATAAAACCGTCGTTTTCGGCGGTCTTTACTTAGCATATTTATTACTAGGCGTATGCATCGATTATTTTAAACTAAAATATTTCGAAAACGGTTGCTCCTAGCGTCATCTAATAAGATACCGTTTTACGTAAAATGACTAAGGAATCCATTTCTTTAACAAAAATGTAAATACAGGGTTGTACAAAAAGTCATGAGCCTTGAAAGTGAGAATATACATGTGGCTAGCGCCCTCTACAAGTAAGAGCTAAATTAAGAACAAATTCAAATTTCTCATGTCAAAAGTCCGAGGCACCATATTCTGTCCGGAAATCACGATATTATTTAAAATAGCAAAATATAAATGTCTGTTTGACTTTTCATCTGTCTGTTTGTTTGTCATAAAGTGTATTATACTGTTCGTCTTTTATACCGTTAAAATACTTGAATACTTCTATATGTATACTTTTCAGTTATACGTTATATATTAGTTTTTAAAATATTTATTGTTAGGTTAAGTTTTATAATTGTTCCTTTCAAAGAATCTATGTATTGAAGAATTGAAACAAATAAATAAATAAATGGCGTACTAGCACAGTGCGTCGGTATGTGGCAAAAATGCCGAAATGAATATTTTCATAAGAACTTAAATTATCTGCACTCTTACTCATAGATAACCAGGTAATAACAAAGCAACTCGTTTTCTTTTTTTTTTAGTTTTGCCAATACAGTGCTTGTCTAATGTCAGGACCCTCTTCTAACTTTTGAATTGTTTGGTAATTTTTCATGAAAATTTGAAAACTTTAGTTAGGCAACATAAACCAAATTTAAGAGAAGAAATGACAGATATAAATGTCAAAATAACAGCTGAGCGCCATTTTAGAAAGAAAAGTTAAATGAAAAGGGGGTCTTGTGGCACACTATTTTAAACCTCCCGACGAGATATTTATAACCCCAGAATATAAAGTGAATACCATTACCCCCAAAAAATTGCGGTACTTTAAAAATAACCTACATACTTGATTTGGATGGCCCTATTTCCAAAACTAATAAAGTTAGATATATCTAATTTGGTATTTTTCTAAAAGTTTTTAAGCTATCTTTTTAATGGTGATCTAATATACAGGGTGCGTCATTTAAAAAAACTATACTTTTTGTCCTACCCTGTATAGTATTTCCAATATTATCAATAAATAAATTCTTAAAAAGTTTTAAGAAAATACCACATTATGTGTATCTAACTTTATTAGATTCGGAAATACGGCTATCTTAAAGAGGTATTCAGGTAATTTTCAAAGTAACTCCATTTTGTAGTGGGTAAAGGTATTGACTTTATATTCTACAGGTATAAAGTATTCATCAGAAGCTTTAAAATGAAGTACCGCAAGACCCCACTTTCCATTTAATTTTTCTTTTAAAATGGCGCCCAGTTGTCAGTTTGACATTTATATCTGTTATTTCCTGTCTGAAATTTGGTTTATGTTATCTTACTAAAGTCCTTGAATTTTAGTGAAAAAATACCAAACAATTTAGAAGTTAGGAGGAAGGGTCCTAAATTTAGACAAGCACTGTATAGAAATATGCAGCTTTATAAGTGGTCCTTTTCATAGTACAGAAAAGTGCCTTGCCATTTGGCTTTTTTTCTCCTTAAGTTCTAAGGTTCACTACAATTAGTATAAGAAAAAAGTGTCTATTGTTTTTTATGATTGGTAATATAAGAGGTTTTAATTTTGGAAAAAAATAAAAATTTTATAAGTACGATTTTTAATTATGAAATTATATCTTTTTAAAAATCTGTCTTGGAATAAGCTTAAAATCAAACAAAGTTTAAGATTTTATATTGTTACAGAGTTTTAAAAATGTGTTTACGTTAGAGAATTTTAGAGGGTTAGAATCATTTAATTTAGTTTGTTAATTTATTTAAATATTTTACCTTAATTTTTCCAAGTTCTTTCATCACTTTCGAAGGTTTTCGAAAACGCCCGAATTATCCATTGAGAACTTTTATGTCATCCTCTACTATGGAATTTTCGCAATAATTCTAAAAATTCTAGATCATTCTTCATTCTTCCACATTACTATAAAAGGGCGACAGAAAACCTTCGAAGGATTAGTATAGATTCGACTTTTGTGGTGTAAACTTCGAGACATATACCAAGTTTACACGAGCTCGCTAATGCACATTACAGAAATACGAATTTAACTAAATCGCATGTGTAAACACCCCTAAAACGTTTTAAAAATCAAAAACCGAATTAATTAAAACCGTATTAAATATGTGTATTATCCAGTTTACAACCGGATTTAAACGTCGTGTAAACGCCAATACGTATTATCTGTCAGTGCTACCAACCAAACATCGTGTTTATTGTTTTTAATAACCTTAAAACTTAAAATAAACTTGTTCTTTATTTTCTTTTTGTTAAAATATATTTAAATTATACGAAAAACAAAACCAAGGAACACTTACAAAACTTTAACAAGTCCTAAAATAAAAAGGTAGTATTTGGCTGAATAAAATTTCTGGTTGGCAACGGCCAAACAGCTGATTAACGTCAACGGATAAACCACATTTTTAATTGTCGTATAAACACAATTGAAAGTGTATTTTTGTTACAACGAATTTTAAGATAATGCGCATTTAGCGCTCGTGTAAACTTGGTAATTGACATTTAAAGATTTTGTCATTGTTGTAACCATATATTTGGAACATTTGGTGTCAGAAGCGGAACGAGATTCACAAGGAAGCCAAAGAAGTTAGAAAGAAAATTTGAATGCCGGTTGAAACGAGACATCAAAAACTGCAAGTATGGAGAAAATAAATGCCCTAATCAAACTTATGATAGAAAAACAAGAAGACCTCAAGAAAGAAATACAGATCAGTCAAAAATCCCTAAAAATCAGTAAAGAATTCCTAAAAGAAGAAATAAAAAAGAAATGAAGACCAGTTTAGGCGAAATGAAGTAAAGTCAAGAAGAAATGAAGACAAATCAAAAAGAAATGAAGCGAAAAATCAAAATCAGTCCAGCAGAAACAAGACAATAAATCGAGAAAACAGATAAAAGAGAAGATAGTAAAGATTCGAGAACACCTGAGGGAAGAATTTCATCAATGCCAAGATAAGATGCGAAATAAAATGTTCCTTGAATTAAAACTTACAAAAGAAGATGTCAAAGAAGATCTAGAAGAAATACAACAGACTGTGCAGTTAGTCAAAGGTCAAATGCAACAAGAAGTGCAACAATTACACCGGCAAATTAAAAATAAAGCCAGTACAGGTGTCCTTCCAGGATGTGGTACTTCAGCAACTGTTATGAAACCACCAACGTTTGACGAAAACGTACCATGGGTTACGTACCTTAGACAATTTGAAGCTGCTGTAAACGGCAATAATTGGAGTTTACCAGAAAAGCACGCGCACTTATAGTGGTGGTATTAAGAAATATTCCTGAAAAAAACAAGGCAACTATCAATCAATTGTAATATTCCTAGAAATAAGATATGGCCAGACACATTTATAGGAAGTTTATAAGGCGCAGCTCCAGGGACGAAGACAGAAATATAACGGAAGCCTTTAGGAATACCAAGTTGACATCGTACGTTTGATTAATCTGCCATATCCGACATACCCAGAAGAAATAAAACAAGAACTAGCCATGGGTAGTTTCATTGAAGGTCTACGCGATCCAGATATGAATCAGGCTTCAAGAATGGCCAGATTGAAAAAATATCAGAATCTCTTGCCTACGCGCTTCATTTCGAAACAGCCAAACAAACGTCCAGAAGTCAGGCAAGAATAAGAAGAATAAACTTTGTACCAGAAGAAGACAATTTAAATAAAGATGTTGCAAGGGTAATGAGGGAGTTGCAAAAAATTTTTCTTAAGAAGCAAACAGAAGAAGACAACAGTAAGACATTTAGAAAAAGAAATACTATCTGCTGTTGGAAGTGTGGTAAAGAGGGGCATCTACATAGAAATTGTACCAGATTCAATGCTTCTACTAGTAGCCCGGAAAACTCCCAGTAGCCAACTTCAAGGGGCGAAAGCTGGCTAGGTGCTACCAAGCCCCATCAACCAGAACTATTAGAGTATTCCGGCTGCAGAACAATGGCTCCAGCTTGGTAGTACCTGGAAATGTATGCGGTCGGGAATGTGAGATGGTACTAGATACTGGTTCCACACATACCATTGTGATGCCGAACATCGTAGCTTATTGTAAAATATTCCGCCCTGGGAAGAATTACACCTTAGAAACTGCTAATGGAAAAGTTATACCAATAAAAGGCATACACAAAGCCAGAATAAGTCTAGGGACAACATCATTTATACAACTCGTGTTTGTTGCCGACATTATGGACGAAGTTATTCTTGGCTTAGACATTATGAAAAATCAAAAGTTTGTACTGGACCTACCATAACGGATATTGCGGACTAACAATGAAGAGATTTTCATGAGACTATCAAAGAATAATGAAACATCTATTCGAGAAGTTGTATTTACAGAAGATGTCATATTACCGCCAAGTTCAAAAACCATTATCCAAGCAAAATTTGAAGACTCCGAAGAAGGTGAAGTCGTTATAGTCGAACCACTTGAAAATAGTTTACTATACGCTAAAGAAATTCTACCGGCAAGAACTTTGACCCAAACTAAAGAAAATATGGTATTTGTCCGAATGATGAACCTAAAAGATTTCCATCAACAGGTCAAAGCGGGTGACAAAATTGATACCTGTCAACCTGCTGCTATGATAGTTACCTACACCTGTGCTACACCTGTCGAAGTCCCGGCCCGTAAACTACCTGCTGCTTTGCACGACCTGGTAATTTCATCAAAATCCCATTTAGATTCTGTTCAGGTATCTAAGCTCGAAAAACTTTTGAGAAGAAATCAAGATGTTTTTTCTTTATCTGAAAATGATTTGGGAAAAACCAGCATAGTTCAACATCGAATAAACACTGGAGACGCATTACCAATAAAACAACCAGCCAGAAGAATTCCTTTAGCTAAGAGAGACGAAACTGAAAAGTTGCTAGGAGACATGCAAAACCAAGGCATTATAGAACCATTCCAGAGCCCATGGTCATCTCCAGTAGTCCTAGTTAAGAAGAAATATGGTTCCACCAGATTTTGTATTGACTTTAGAAGACCTAATGACGTCACAAAGAAAGACAGTTTTCCACTACCAGGAATTGACGATACCTTAGATACATTAACGGGGTCAAAATGATTTTCGACATTAGATCTAAAAAGTAAAAGGAAAAACCGGCGAAACACCTGCTAAAGTCATTTTTGGAGCGGCATTATGTCTTCCGGTTGACTTGCTTACAAGACGACTTTTCATCAATGAAGAACCAGCAGAAGACTATATGTAAGTCTTACTTAGTAAAAATCTACAGAAAATACACAAAGAGGTGCGTACCAGGTTACAAAAAGGAAGAGACCGTATGAAATCTCGCTATGACTTGAAAGCTAACCATCAGGGATTTATCGTCGGTGAAAAGGTTTGGTTATACAATCCGAGAAGAACCAAGGCGCGTTCACCAAAACTACTAGTCATAGGAGGGACCATATAAAGTGCTGACACGGCTTAATGATCTGGTGTACCGTATACAGAAGAGTCTACAGGCAAAGATAAAAGTAATACATCTAGAAAGGCTAAGCTGCTATTCAAGACATAGTAGAAACTTGATCGAGACTGATCAAAACTTGGAAGGAAGCAATGGTACAGACTTCCAAAAAAATGTGTTTACGTTACAGACTTTTAGAGAGTTAGGATCATTTAGTTTAGTTTGTTAATTTATTTATTAAAGAATTTACCCTAATTTTTCCAAGATCTTTCATCACTTTTAAAGGTTTCCAAAAACGCCCGAAATATTCATTGAGAACTTTTATGCCATCCTGTACTATGGATTTTTCGCGATATTTCTGCAGAATTCTAGATCATTCTTCACTCTTCCACATTACTAAAAAAGGGCGACAGAAAACCTTCGAAGGATTAGTATAGATAGGACTTTTGTGGTGTAAACTTTGAGACATTGGCATTTAAAGATTTTGTCATTGTTGTAACCATAGTTACGTTTTATTGTTAAGAAAAGTATAAATCGAGATACGTGTTTTATACGGGTGATTTGGAACTATATGAATTTTCAAAAAAAAAAAAAAACGAAAACCATATTTCTGCTTTTCGGCTCATTTTACTTGTGAAAAAGTAAGCAATTAGTTTTTGTATTAATGAGCTGCACTTATCTGCAACTTTCTATAAAATTTAAATTTTAGATATGAGAGGTCTTGAAAACACAAGAAATATAAAAAATTAAAAAAACACTTAATTTACCTAAATTTGTTAATTTAGATGTTATTTTAATTTAACTTAGTAGGTATTTTTAATATTGTTACGTAACTGTAAGTAAATTATAAAAAAAATTCAAAAGAAAAATGTTATTAGGTATGTTTATTAAATGTTTTAGGAATATGCAATCTAACAGATTTTTTTATCAAGAAAACTAAGCAAAATACAAAAAATATTAAGGAACAAAAAGTTGAATTTTTATTTGCCTGTTTTGAGAAAAATACAATAGTTGTATTAAGGTCAGTGGAGTACATTTTTTGTCAGAAATATTCGTTAATGAGTCTCACGAGACGCAAGCTACGTTCTCAACATAAATACAAAAAAAAAAGAAAAATATTCATCACCAAGCAACGGAACCCCTGTAGTGGTACAATACAATAATAAAGCTTTCAACTGATTATTACAAAGGACAGCTAAAACATTTTTCCATACTGGATAAGCAATAGGTGAAGGTATATCGGCCAGTATAGCAACAACAAAGAATGTACGTAAATCATCAATACGAAATGTTTCACATGTCGGTATTTACGTTAGACTGCCTCTTTTGTTATTTAGCTGATCTGGTATATTCTATCACAGTTCATAATAAATATATTCTGCACATTTAATGCTATAGGGCTTATTTTATAATATTTGTCAAATGCTGGTAGCATTATACAGCTTGGGACCCAAGTTCAATGATGATTTCAGGCAAAGTGTTTTATTATTATATATATATATATATATATATATATATATATATATATATATATATATATATATATATATATATATATAATATATATATATATCCCTTGTTGCATATTCATGATTATTGTAAGCTTTATTATCTAACTTTCTCAGAAACTTACAATCCGTTAAAATAAAAGACATTTAAAATGTTTCCAGAATATAACAGACTTATGTTATATGTACGGTGTGTTTCATTTTCGATGGTTCCACGGGGTATCTCGAAAACCGTAAGATATATCAAAAATCTAATATGGGACTCCCGATCTCTTTTTTGAGAAACAATTATAGTAAAAATAGACAGGCTATTGAGATCCATCTTGGAGCTACAGGGTGATTTTCGTATTTTGCCCATTTTTATAATCATTTTTAACTCGTTTGATATTAATGTTGTGAAAAAACTTTAAATAAGTTAAATATGTAGTTTTTTCCGAAGACAATTGTCATGTAATTAGTTTTCTTCTTTATTGGTTAGTTTTTAAGAGAACTACCCAACTTATGTTTTTCTTATGGAACACCCTGTATATTTTTATCTATATTTATTAAGCTCTTTTTCGGTTTAAAAAAAATATATATAGTTAGGTAATTTTCATTTAAAGTTTTACCGAAAATTAATATTTTTCATAAATGTTGTTTTTTTTTTTTATAGAAGGCCATGACTGAAAATGAGAAAACAGTATTTTTCAATACTCACTTTTTTTTGTTTTCGCTACCCCAAATAAATTTTTTATTAAAAATACATTTTTATATTTTTAATTTATTTAAATTAACCAACCTAAGTTTTAATAAATGTTTATGCAGTTTTTATAAAATATTTCGAAAACTTGCAATAATTATAATAATTAACTTAACAATATTAGACAAATTTAAAAAAAAATCTATACGTTTATAGAAAAAGCACTATTTTAGAAAAAAATATATAATATTTACTAAATGGAAATAAAATAAATACACATCATGGAATACTATAATTTAAACATTTATTGTAATTTTTGTTTTTTGTTAGTTCAAGTTATGAATTCTTTGATATTAAATATTTTATAATATGTATTTATTTTATTTAAATTTAGTTAGCATAACTTTTTTTCTGTAGTAGTGCCTTTCTATGATAAGGTTATATTTTTTAAAGCTTGTCCAAGCAAATTAAAGTACCCTGTAAATATAAAAGTTAATTGTTAATAAAACATTCGTTAGGGTGAAAAATCAAAGAAAGTAGGTATTGAAAAATACCGTTTTGTCATTTTTAGTCATGGCCTTCTCAAAAAAAAATATAAAATGTCAATTTTCTGTAAAACTTTAATCAAGAAATACATACTTACATATATTTTTAAAAAGCCTAATAAATACAGAGAAAAATATACAGGGTGTTCCATAAGAAAAACATAAGTTGGGTAATTTTCTTAAAAACTAACCAATATAGAATAAAACCAATTACACCACAATATTCTACGGAAAAAACTGCACAATTAACCTATTTAAAGTTTTTTCACAACTTTAATAGCAAACGAGTTAAAAAAGATTATAAAAATGGGCAAAATCCGAAAATCACCCTGTAGCTCCGAGATGGATCGCAATAGCCATGAACTGTTTTTACTATAGTTGTTTTCTCAAAAAAGAGATCGGGAGTCCTATATTAGATTTTTGATATTCCTTACGGTTTTCAAGATACCCCGTAAAACCATCGAAAATAAAACACCCTGTATATTCTATACTTTTTGTACAGTACATTCCAATTAAAACGAGTCACCCTAAATAATTTCTTTATTTGTACACTTATAAAAAAATCCTAAAACACGGCAATTTATATTTTAGTGTCAAAATTGACTTGTTCAGGGTTATCCCCTCCCTTCACTAACACAAATGTCAAAAAGTTCAAATAGGAAAAAGGTTCAAGTAATACCTTATTTAAAATGATTTCAAATTTTCTTTTTAATGGTCTTTAGTTTTTTAAAATCGGTACAGTAGTTTCTGAGATAATTGATCCTAAATATAGGAGTCCCTGGCGAGTGGCTCATCCCTATAACTTTTTAATTGTTTAAAATATGAAAATAAAATTTGGTATGTAGGTATATTACATAAATATGGATTGTTTTATGAATTCAAAAATTTTACATATACCGAGTGTCCCTTTTAAAGTAAGAAAGTCTAGTTTGTTTTCGGGTCAACCGCAAGTAAATAAAAACAATTGAATTCGTAAAACAATGCACATTTATGTGATATACCTACGTACTACGTACCAAATTTTATTTTGATATTTTAAACAATAAAAAAGTTATCGGGGTAAGCCACTCGCTGCGAACCCCGGTATTTAAAATGATTTTTTTCCGAAACTACTAAACCGATTTAAAAGAATTTAGTTGGACCATTAAATAGAAAATTTAAAACTCTTTAAGATAAGGTATAACCCTAAACAAGTAAATTTTTACACAAAAATGTGTCCCCCTAAAAATAAAAATTGACGTATTTTAGGATTTTTTTAAATGTGTATAAATAAAAGAATTATTTAGGGGTGGTTCGTTTTAATTGGAATGCACCGTATATAATGTTTAAAATATAATTTTGAGTATAGTTTTTGTCTTAGAGTTGTTCCGTACAAACCGCCCCATATTAGTATTTCACACCTAATAATAGATGCTACAAGAGATCTACAGGGTGTCCCACCGGGAACTGCTGCGATCGATTTTTCAAAAAGTAGAAATTATGAAAACTTGGTAACAATATAAAATCAGTGGGGACATACAAATAAAATATTTTGACAGCTCTACCACTTCCGGTTATACCATAAGTTAATGTCAACTTTCCTATTTTAAATAAAACACTCCATTTATTATTGATTTTTAGATTCTGTGTTAAATTCTAAACATATTTTATATATAGTGATCTATACCTAAGTTGAACCGTTTTGACTTATTTTAAATTTAATATCAAAACTGACGTTTGCAAGCAATCAAATAACGATATTTTGTTTTCAACCAAAAGCCTTTAATATGAGTTGGGGTTGGGTTCCTTGTTGAGAAAGAATTTCTTTAGTGATTTTTGATATTTTTACAATTAATAAATAAGGGTCAGAAATAATAGTTAAACTGATAACGACAAAAACCCTGAGGGTAATTTTTTTTATGGAAACCTCTCAGTAAGCTTAGTGTATAAGGATGTCCATTTCAAGAATTTAAAGTTTTTGAAATATTAACAATTTAATAATTATCTATACTTACAATGCTTTTAAGTGCGACTTAGTTTGGCTTCTAGTAGGCCCTGACCTCGAAATGCGTCGCCATAGCCAACTACCCATACTTAAAACCATTGTTGGAATAGATAAATATTAAATTGTTATTATTTCAAAAACTATAAATTTTGGAATAAACATCCTTATACAAACTTATCCTAATTTTTGATCTTAATACGATAAAATAAAAAATATGGGGGTTTCCATTTAAAAAAATTGATTATTAAGGTTTTTGCTTTTATAATTTTTAACTATTATTTTTGACCACTATGTATTTATTTATTGTGAAAATATCAGTACAGTCTACTAAAGTAGTTCTTTCTTTACGAGGAACCTAAGCCCAACTCATATTAAAGGCTTTTGGTTAGAAAAAAAACTATTATTATGTGATTACTTGCAAACGTCATTTTTGACATGAAATTTAAAATAAGTCAAAAACGGTTAAACTTAGGTATAGAACACTATGCATAAAATATGTTTAGCATTTTACGCATAATCTAAAAGTATAATAGTATACAGGGTGTTCCAATTAAAATAAACAAGTTGACATTAACTTCCGGTATAACCGAAAGTACTAAAACTATCAAAATATTTTAGTTGTATGTCCCCCACTGACTTTATATTGTTACCAAATTTTCAAAACTTCCCAAAGCCTACTTTCCGAAAAATCGACCGCAGCAGTTCCCGGTGGGACACCCTGTATATAAATAGTTAAAACCCAAACTCTGACTTGAAATTTCCTTCGGTACATAAAACTTGTAAATCAAACCCTTTAAGCCCTTAACCACTTTATCAATGTGTCAATTCCACTTTAAATGTTGGTCTACTATATAACTCCTAAGTATTTAGTTTCTGAAACTTTATGAAACATATGTTAGAGTCGTCTAATATTAAATTTTAAAAGATAAGTTAGCTCTGTTGGTAGTGACCCTGCCTTTTGATCCTGGTTCGCGAATTGTGAGTTTCAATTATAATAATATGTACAGGGTTTTCATTTATATTTGCCTCTCAATTTTAATTATAACTAAGAAGGATAGGAAAAAACGTTCTGTACAAAGTTTTCTACTTTTCGTCTATTATCTCTGGAGCATAAAAAAGAAACAAATGAGCATCAAAAAGTCAAGAAAAATGAAGAGGTACACTTTTTTAAATGGAACAGCCTGTATTTTATGTCACCTTTAAAAGATATTTTTAAAAATATCCCATTTAATATATCCATATTACATAGTTTCGGAAATATGAATATTTAAACTAGGGTATAATTTCCATTATCTTCAGTCTCAGTCTCACGTTACTGCCGAAGGTAGGTATAATAAAATTTTTATCTATTTTTCAAATTAAAGTGGTCATATTTCGAAAACTATTAAAGACAGATATATCAAATATGGTATTTTTGGTAAGGTTTTTAGTAGATCTTTTTAAAGGTGATATAATATACCTATAGGGTGTTCCATTTGAAAAAAAGTGAACCTCTTCATTTTTCTTCAGTGTCCTATGTTTATTTGTTTCTTTTTTATGCTCCAGAGATAATAGATGAAAAAGTATGAAACTTTTATACGGGAGGTTTTTTCCTATTCTTTTTGCTTATAGTTAAAAGCAAGTGGCAAAATATAAATGAAAACCCTTTACATGAGACGTACCTAATGTAGATGTTTCTGGTTTTATCGTTGAAACTGTTTAAAGTGCTCTGCTCATTGCAGATTACAATTAAGGAAGTAATTACCTATTATTTAAAATAAATACAGTTTCAAAAAAAAGTTTATAGAAAAATGTTTAATAAACATAATTTAAATTTGAGATAGAATTTAAAAATGCAATAAAAAATGTTTTTTGCGTTAAAAACATACTCTTCCAACTTTCTCCGGTTAGATGGTACTAAATTAACTATTCTAAATATTTCTTATTGCTGTTTATTAAAAAAAAAACATTAATTGTAGAGTAGAAGTGCCTAATAATTTAATTGTCAAAATTATAAATTAAAAAAAGTAGGTAAAGAATGTAAAATATTTAAATTCATTGAAGTCAATTAAAATAACAAACGTACATTTATTTCAGGCCTAGGCGTTTTTCTCAAATTAAACTGCCCAAAGTATAGGGCATAGGGCTTTTTAACATGAAAAATTCAAATCTAGAAATAATTTTTATGAATTAACTAGAGGGCGCCACCTACATTTCTTAAAAATGCCCAAAATATCGAAAGCTATTTTATTCCGGTTCAGCTAACTAACTTAACACATAGGCAATGTGAAAAAAAGGAACAGTCTAACGTGAATACCCGCTTGTAAACATTTCTGAGTGGATTAGTCAAATACATCCTTTTTTGTTACTTTACTGGCCGATATCCCTACATGCTTAACCAGTATACCCGGTAACTTCAACAATTAATTATTATATAGTTTTACACAAAAAAGTATACTTGCTAAGAATAGTTCTAAACAGCTGTATTTAAGATATTTGCGTTAAGGTTATAAAAAAAAATTAAAATCTAAAACATGGTCCGATAAATTTATTTTATGTATTTATATTTTTCTGTTTTAAGGACTGTAATATTCCCATTATAATTAGGATGTATGTTAAGAAATTAAATAAAACCACAATTTAACTTACAATAATAGGTATTTATTTTTTTAACATTTAGGTGTTAAACAAGACAAAGTGATAAATTATACTAGGTAACCTATATCGATAGTCATAAAAGGATATAATTTAAAATATAATGCTATAAATAGTGAAACCATCAGTTAAATAAAAATACCTTACATGGTATAAAATTAACATAACAATATAAAATGTTTTTTTAAATATTTCTTGTCCTTATATTATGGGTTTCTAAAACAATCTATTTAATATAAGTAGATATAAAGTATACAATAAATTGCATATGAATTATTATATTTAAGTACGATACATTCTAATTCGTTGGTGATCCAGGTGAATAACTTGGGCTGGTTGGAGTATATGTTGGTGACGTTGGCGAATATTTCGTGCTCTGGGGAGAATATTGTGGGGAAGTTGGAGAATAATTTGGCGAAGATGGAGAATATTTTGAACTACCTGGAGTATGTTGAGGACTGCTTGGCGAATAGCTTGGACTTGTTGGTGAGTATGTTGGAGATGCTGGAGAATATTGTGGAGAAGATGGAGAATAACTTGGAGAAGCAGGTGAATATTTTGGGGAAGCTGGAGAATAGCTTGGACTTGTTGGAGAGTAACTGGGAGAAGTTGGCGAATATTGTGGTGACGAAGGTGAATACCTTGGAGATGTGGGTGAATAGCTTGGAGAAGCTGGAGTATACCTGGGAGAAGAAGGTGCATAGCTAGGCGATGTTGGAGAGTAGCTTGGTGAAGTGGGAGAGTAGCTTGGTGATGTTGGACTGTAAGACGGGGAAGTAGGTGAATAACTGGGAGATGTTGGACTGTAAGAAGGCGAAGTTGGAGAATAACTTGGCGATGTCGGACTATATGACGGAGACGTTGGAGAGTAACTTGGGCTCGTGGGAGAATAGCTAGGGCTGGTAGGAGAATAACTTGGACTTGTGGGTGAATAGCTAGGACTTGTAGGAGAATAACTCGGGGACGTTGGACTGTAAGATGGAGATGTTGGCGAGTAACTTGGGGAAGTAGGACTATAGGATGGAGATGTTGGTGAATAACTTGGACTTGTCGGTGAATAGCTTGGACTTGTTGGTGAATACCTTGGGCTAGCAGGTGAATAAGATGGTGACGTGGGTGAGTAATGAGGACTAGTAGGAGAATATCCTGGGCTGCTGGGGCCATACCCAGGGCTTGTAGGTGCATATCCTGGAGATGTTGGTGAATATACTGGAGAAGTTGGGGTCATAGATGGAGAGGCAGGATTAAAGGCAGGGCTAGAAGGGCAGTAGCCAGGAGACTGACCAAAAGTAGACATTGCTGGAGAGTGGGGTGTAGGAGACCAAGCGCCATAACCTGGTGACATTCCAGAAGCGTCTGAAGCGGCTGATGGTGAAAAAGATGGACCTCCAGGAGTCATTCCACTTCCCATAAGATCTGAAAATAATAATAAAACATATACTGGTAAAAACAGAAAAACGAAACATCGGAAAAATATAATTTTGGGACATAAAAAGTACTTACTATGTGGCGACCAAGCACTGGCATTTCCAATAAATGGAGTAGCTCCTTGGTTCCATGGTGTCATTCCTCCCCCAGGACTCATGCTTGGAGTAGCTGCTGCACCAAAGAACATTCCAGTGGTGGCCTCACCACCTTGAGCTTGTGGTATTGGCATTCCCATTTTACACTTTTCTGCATCAAGTAGTAAATCAAAACAACCTGTCCCCATTCGAGGTAGCTGCCCAAGAATAATATTTTCAGATACGCCTCTCATTGGATCCACTTCAGCGTGAGCAGCGGCATCCATCAGGACATCAACAGTTTCTTCAAATGAGCATCTCATAAGAGCACCAGTATCTTGTCTATTGATACCGTGACGAGTAATGGCCATCAAATGACCTTTGGCAGTCATTACGTCACAAAGCAAGGCCAAGTGACGGTAGTTTACATAAAGACCATAGAACTGAAGTACAGCATTCATTTCTTTTTCAACTGATTTACGTACAGCTTCTATACCCAATACCTAAAAAAAAATATTTTTATGTTTGCAATTAAAGTTAAAAAATGCAAAACGCCCAATTTCTAAAAAATGCAGTAATAAAAATTAAAAAAGTAATTTTATTACATGAAACTTACCGAAAAAATTTCACAGATGTCATTGGAAGCAGTCCTAACTGCATCTACATCACGTTCAGATAGTACTTTCATCATACTTGTACCGTCAGTTTCCAGAAGCCACTCAGCAATAGCTTTAAATTCACCAGTGTCAGTGATTATAATTCTCTTCTTTGAATCCGTTTGTGGCAAATGCATGTATACTTTAGAAATTGCTTCAATGCCTTGTAGAGTCATATCACTTAACATGTTTGCTTCAATACATCTTAAAAACATATCATCATCCATTTTGTCAACATCCTCTTCACCTTCCCCAAATTTACCGTCATCACCATTCATAATTCGAATACGCAAGACTAATTTGTCAGCATTATCATCATTAAAAATGCAATTTAAGTCATCCCCAAAACCGGCGTTTATTTTTTCAGCAATCTGTTCCATAGTTAACTTTTTATCTACCATACGCTTTCTGTCAAGTTCAATACGTAACAACCAAGGCGAAATTCTTGTGGGATCAAAGTCCGGCATCTCATAATAAACATTAACAAAATCTTGATCTTCAGAAATAACTGTATTTTGAGGATCTGGATCATAATAAATAGCTGTATTTGCAGTTACTTTACGTAAAGTTGTGTGTTCCAATCTACATAAAACATTCTTTGCTTTCTCAGCATCCCTAGCAGCAGCACCAGTTAGAAAGACCGTGAGAGAAGGTGCCTTTGGTTTTTTGAAACGTTAATAATTTCTTTTAGTCGAGGTACACCAAGAGTTACGTTCTTGGAAGACACACCAGCAAAATGGAAAGTGTTCAGTGTCATTTGAGTAGCTGGTTCACCAAGTGACTGTGCAGCTAAAGCGCCCACCATCTCACCGGGGTTCGCTTGGGCCTGTTGAAATCGGGTTTCAACTTCTCCAAGCAACCATTCAAAAGCTTCTGTGGTAAGTCTATATTGTTCAGACACTAGTTTTGAGCACAGAGTCGATCTGACCAAGCATTGGAACAGCAAAGTGGCATTTTCATTGGCTTGAATTGAAATTCGATCATCTCCTACTACAATAATGCATTTCTTTAGTAACTCTCGTACACCCTGAATAACTCTTAGCGGTGAAAGGTCCGTTGTAGATTTTTTATTTATGTGAAAGATTTTTTGAACATTCCAAATCATACGTTGCAGGTTGCAAGGCAATACTACGCTTGAATCACCACTTGGAAATATTTGACGTAACGCTTCCCTGTCCTTTTGAAGTTGTTCCCATTCTTTTTCCAATTCTGCAATCACGTCACCAGAGCTCATTATTTCTTTAATAATATCTTCATTAAAAACTTTTCTTAAATATCTTTCGTTAGAAGGATCAAATCTATACTTCTTCTCAAATGATTTAGTACTCAGTTTTATGGTTGGCAAAGACTGAAATTCTACCATTTCACCACAAAGGCCGTCCTCGCCATAACGTAACTGAATTAACTGACCAACTGAGTTTCGTACAGTACCATCATAGTTTACCATTACAGACTCCATAGCCTTTATAAGACGACGTTGAATGTATCCTGTTTCGGCAGTTTTTACGGCTGTATCAATAAGACCTTCACGTCCTCCCATGGCGTGAAAATAAAACTCGGAGGGAGTCAAACCAGCAAGATATGAATTTTCTACGAAACCTTTGGATTCAGGACCGTAATCGTCTTTGATGAAGTGAGGCAAACTTCTTTTTCTAAAACCAAATGGTATACGCTTTCCTTCTACGTTTTGTTGCCCTACACAGGCAATAACCTGAGAGATATTAATGTTGGAACCTTTTGATCCGGAGACGACCATAGCCTTTAAATTATTGTATTCAGTAAGAGATTTCTTGGCAGAACCTCCAGTTTTGTCACGAGCATCGTTAAGAATTCTGTTTACTTGATTTTCGAAAGTCTGACGTAAAGTATTACCAGGGGTAGGTTCTAATTCCATATTATGTGCTTTTTGAATAACCTCTATTACATCTTCTTTGGCTTTTTTAATTGCTTTTTGGATCTCTAAATATGTCATTGGATCGGCAATAGTATCTCCAATACCGATACTGTGACCTTCAAGTAAAAGCCAGTTATTAATTACTGTTTGAATGTTACCATAGAAACGACCACACACTTCATGTCCCAGTTCCAGGAAACAAATATGTAAAGAGATCCAGCTGACGCACCAAGGGATTTTTTACAAAGGATACCCATAATTAGTTCGCCATTTTCTACCATTACTTTGGTGTCTCCAGGTGAAATCCATTTATAAGGTCCATCATCTTCATCATCTGGGTGAGTTGAGTGCGTTCTTATCATGTTTACATTACCAGGAATGATAAGAGAGAAAATTTGTTTTCCTGTCCAGAGTGGCTTGGGTTTAAGAATAGCTGGACGAGGCATTCTTCCATCCCATATAGGCAGAAACATAAGAATGTTCATCATTTGTTCTTTTTCTATAAATACGTCTCTTTTTGTCATTTTTCTTACAGCACACAACGTATCTTGTACAATACCCATAACGGGTTTATTACACTGGGGTGTTATTATTTGACGTGGTGTTATATGCAAGTTTTCTAGTTCAGCTCTTGTTTCCATACTTTGTGCAACATGAAGATTCATTTCATCTCCGTCGAAATCGGCATTATATGGTGAAGTACAAGAAAGGTTCATACGGAATGTAGACCATGGAAGGACTTTTACTCTGTGACCCATCATACTCATCTTGTGAAGTGTAGGTTGACGGTTGAAAATTACTAAGTCACCATCTCGAATGTGTCTTTCTACCCTAAAAAACAGCAATTGTTACATTTTTTAAAAAATAAAGTAAAATTATAAAAACTAACTTGTATCCACATTGTAGATGTAGATCTGAAGACTTAGGATGATACCTCAAATCAATTCTCTCACCATTGTCTCGAATAATATATTTAGCACCAGGGTACTGAGAGTGGCCCCTTTGTACAAGTTCTAACATTCTAAAAACAAATAGGATTAGCAAGAATAATAAAATGGAAATAAATTTTATACTTTTCAAAGTTAAATGGTGTAACGATCTCCGGGAATGTCAAATTTTGTGCAATACTTCTTGGAACACCGACTTGATCAATTCGTAAATTTGGGTCAGGAGTAATAACAGTACGTGCGGAGAAATCCACACGCTTACCCATAAGGTTACCACGAATTCTTCCTTCTTTCCCTTTTAAACGATTTTTTATCGATTTAAGTGGCTTTCCAGATTTTTGCATTGCCCTAAAACAAAAGATTACCTTTGGCTCAAGTGGTAAATATTGACAATACTTTTTTTTCTATTAAAACACACAACCAGTTGTCATTTATTACATATTATTTACCTAGGTAATCCAGGCATATCGTTATCAACCAATGTTGCAACGTGAAACTGTAACATTTTAACATTTTCTACTAATATGTGTGTCGCAGCACCTGAAGTTTCGTTTTTCTCCAATTCGGCATTAATTTTAATAATATCGGCAAGTTTGTGGGTTAAATCGTCCTGATTTCTAGCCGAGCCATTCATAATAACAGCCGGCCGAACTGAAAGTGGAGGCACTGGCAACACAGTGGCAATCATCCAATCGGGTCGCGCGTATTTTGGGTCCATTCCAAGAACGAAACACTCCTCATCTGTAAAGAAAAACGCTTAAAATGTATAGGTCATTAGGAGCGTTGTTTAAAATGCAGTAAATTAAAGTCTGCCTAATCTTGAACCAAGAACATTTTTGCTTTATATTTTGCCCTTAAATGCTCAGATAAATATTTTGATAAAGAACAAAGAGAAATATACTGGAACTGAATAATGTAGGGTTTTTAGAACCTAGTATTTTTGACCTGACTATCTTTTACATAAGTGTATGTGACTACCTGGTGTTTTACCAATAATTATTAATAAATCAAGTTTTAAATAGACCAGCCATATTTAGAACTAAAATTGAATTAATCAACAAAAACAAAAGTTAAAGTTGACAAGCATATTGCACCAACCGTAGTAAGTTTGTATGTTAACTATTATATTTTTGTAGAAGATTTACCTAATGGCTTCTTCCCATGTATAAATAAATTTCGTAAATACGGAACTGCGGACTAACCTTACTTTAAAAAAATCTTTCATTTATTATTATAGAATATAAATTTAAAGAAGGCTATTTATAAACTAAGAATATTTATGAAAATACCTGATGGGCACGAACCATGAGGAGTGGACATACATTTTTTTAATATCATTTCTTAATAACCCGATCCTAATTACGAGTTTTTAAACATTTTGAATAAAAACCAAAAAGAAAACAAAATTTGTATTATTGGACTTGTTCCCCTTTTTTTTGAAAATAAATTAACTTTTAACAGAGTAATTTTAAATTTAAACGTTTTCGGTTAAATAAAACTGTAAAAAATTTAATAATTAAAAAAATACTTGTCTTATAAAAAGCCCTATATAAATATTGTCAAATTTTAAGTTAGGTCGCTTTACCTGATAATGTGCTGCACGAACGATGTCTTAGGTAAATGATGTGACGCTTTTTATCTGGCAGCGACAACAAAATCGCAGTTGGAAGGAAAAAGAATATTAGAGCGTTAGTGGCGGATTTAGGTACTTACGTTGTTACTTTTCTAGCGTATTCTTTGATATATAAAATTCTTTGCCATATAAAGCAAAAATTGCATTTTTCAGATTTTCTCATTTTTTCTTCCAACATATCTTTGATAAGGACTCTACGTAAGCTTTGAATCAACAAGGTATACAAATTAATCAGGTGATAGCAACGTAACAATAAACAAGCATATCTAAACGAAAAAATACCATCCAACAATAAAAAGGAAAAAATGGATGGTTAACAAACTTTCTAATAAAGTTAATTGAAACCGACTTGGGTCCAGATTTATCCAGACTTAATTTAAAAACTAATAACACAAAAATATTTGTATTATTAAATTTCGCCATCCAATAATATCACCCAAACTTCCGCTTCTCAAATTCCATTTTGCTTCTGATCCCCTATGGAATCAATACAAATAACGGCAAGAAAGTTTGCTATGAAGGACTTACACGTGACGAAAAATAACTTTAGATTGAAGTATTGTAAAAGTTAGTTCGTTCGTTCTTGCTTATTCACCTTTATGTAATATAAATAAAATTGTAAATTCTACGCACCGAAGGATTCATTTTATAAGTAAAGTAGTTTCGTGAGTAACAGCTATCTCTTACCAAAATGCATACACTTAAATTTTAAGGATACAGAATATAAAAGATAAAAAAATATTAATTAAATTAAAATATATTTTTTAATACAATTTTTAGTTAAAAAATTGCAACATAAGACCAGAAAGAAGTGTTTGAAGGAACTTAACATATTTGCTCCTTAATTGATAAATTCATAGAAAAAACGCCATTAAGGGTATGAAAATTAGCATCTACATAAAAATTTTGTGTCTATCCTGCGGCTGGAGGAAGAGGTTTTTTTAAGGTTTTTAAGGAAAATCTTAATTTTCCTAGAACCCCTTAACTGATAGAAAAAAATACACTTTCAATCACTTTCTCTTTTTCATTTTTTGATGAAATTGTCTGGCGTTGTACCCTGTAGGTATATCATAGGGCGATTTTTAATATAGCTGTTACCTTTTTAGATGAAGCAAAAAATGTTTATGAAAAATCAGTTTAAAAAAATACGGGTGTATTGTGTATTTATTTCTAATGAATACAGGGTCATCCAAGTGAAGTGTCCGTCATTGGTAACTTTGTTATTACTAATATACAAAATACTTTAAATAAAGAAACTATACTCTAATCACTATAAATTGAGAAAAACACCTGAACAAAAAATGTATTTCATTGGTTTAAAAAGTCAGTAACCCTACTTACCACAATAAAAAATGTATTTATTGGTTTTGAACTACAGTAACCAGAGTTGCTTACTAGGCAATAATTATCAATTTTTAGTGGCCAAAGTATAATGGCATTTTTAACGCTCTCTAGGATGAAAGATCAGAAAAAATAATTGACAATCGGGTTTTTTAAGTTATACTGCAATATACCCCTTTTTTGAATAAAACTTTTTAATATTTTATCACCGTTAGAAAGATCTTTTAAATTCCTTTAAAAAAGTCGATATGTGATATATTCAATTTTTAATACTTTTGGAAATATGGCAATCCTCAAGAGTTTTATAGTAAACTAGAATTTTTGTATAAAACACCTTGTATATTGTATCACCATTAAAAAGGTATTTTAAAGAGCTTTAAGAAAATACCACATTTGATATGTCTATCTCTTATAGTTTTAAAAATATGGCCTTTCAAATCTAAAAATTCTTAGGTTAAATTTTCATTATATCACAGCTTTAAACTATAAGCAATAAGTGTAGTGCCATAGATAAAATGATGATGATATCTATTTTTTAGGGTTGACGATACAATATACGGGGTGTTTCGTATAAAAATGCTATTTTAATATCAGAACCTGGCGATGGCTATATTTCCGAAACTATGAAAAATTGAATATTTTGTAGATTTTTTTTAAAGGATTTTAAAAGATCTTTTTAATGGTAATAAAATATACAGGGTGTTCCATTTAAAAAAAAAGGTTATTTTGCTGTATAACTCAAAAACCAAAATGTTAATTGTTTTTTTCTGATCTTTTATCTTAAACAGAGTTAACCATGCTACTAGTTTGTTAATTATTTATTTTGTATTTTTAGTAATATCTAATAATTAATATTTTAGTATCAATGACGGACACTAAATTTGGATGACCCTGTATACAAATTTAAAAAATGCAAACGTTCTCTTGGTAAGCTGAAATTAGTTCCTAACGAAAATTAATCAAATACAGTCTGGATTTTTAAAAGTACTCTAAAAAGAACAACAAAAGCAAATAAAATGCACGATCAATGCCCAGCAGATGAAAGCATTTTTGATGAAAAAACGTGTTTCAAGTATCTAATAAAATTTGTGTACAGGTTGTCTGAGCCATTAATGTAGGTAAATTTATTCCGTAATTAAAAAAATTATCGGGTAAAACGCAAAACATTTTTTCATAAATTGTGATCAAAACATTACCTTTAAATACTACAATTAATGTAGGGTTAAAAATTTATTTGATTAAGTTTGTTGTTGTTTTGGACATTTAAAATGTATTTTGGCTTTCGATACATATATCTATATTATATTAAATTGAAATAAAAAAATATTTAAAAAAGTATATAAGGATCTAGAAATTACTTTATAACTTACGAAAAACGGGTAAATATTATGCCCTTCTATAAAAAGGCAGCTTATATTTACTTATACTAATATTTTAAAATCTTAATTTTAACGTTTTAAAGTAAATAGACTATAAAGAGTATTTTTGTAAATAATTTTTTAAACTTGTTAAAATATCTATTTCATTTTTAAATTTAGCAGTAAATTATCTGAAATTATTATTATTATTATTATTATAAATCAGTTTTCTAACCAAGTTTTACTATCAAAGTGTAAACTAATTATGAAAGTTAATGAAAGAACTTTCGACTTTGTATGTTATGTATAAATAAATAAAAATAAATCCCCAAAAAAACTATCTCACGCCCTTATTTAAAGTACTTACCAGTAATATGCTTGAAAATCTCCCAAACCCTTTCAGCTGTCAGAGCAATTTTTTCTCTTGCGAATCTTCATTGACATGCTTCCATTCAGCTGTCAAATCCAGGCCACTTCGCCGAATACTCGGCTGATATCGGCCACAACCACCATGGCTTTGTTTTTTGTTTGGATCCGGTTGTTCATCTTTTTTAATGTCCATTTCGTCCCCACCCTCACAGATATTTTTACCTTTACAAAGGTCATATACAAAAGCTAAACGACGCCGAGGCTGCCCTTTGGTTTTCATAATAATTTCTCTAATTTTGGGATTGCACTAAAATTAAAATATAGATACGTCTTTTTTGTTTGTTTTGGGATTAGCCAAACAGCCATAGGTATTTATTTGGGTCTTTTGTTAGAAATATAAAAGTAAATTTAGGTCTCTGCCGAGGTTTCTGCTTAGGTTTAATTTATTAGCGGCGAATATACAGAATGATAACACAAATATTTTGTAGGTACCTAAGTAACTCTGATGGCTATAAAAGACTTAAGAAATCGAAAAAAATATGGAAAATAATGTGGATTTTTACCTATTATAAAGAAAAAAATATCTCAATTTTACAACTAAATGCATAACCTAATATAAAAAAAATCATGGTAAAAATATTTTATTTTTTGATATTGAACCAAAAAATTAACCTTGATTAGTATTTTGTATTTAAAAATGAATTCTTAAAACCTATAAAGCTATACAAAGAAAATCCATTTAGACTTAACTTTGGACCTATTTAAAAAATAAGTTTTAATAAATAAGCTTAATATACCAAAATTATTCATTTATCCATGCCAATTTTGTGATTATTAGAAAGCACAAACAAAAAACTTTGTTACTGCCGTGTTTCTATGTGCTTTACATATCTAAAAAGTATTTGTAGGAACTTTATTAATCCAATGAAACTCACTTAGGAAAAAAATATATGGTAAGGACCTAATACAAAAAGTGATTAAGTGATCACTATCATATAGCCTTCTATGTTATGATTTCCCTGTTTGCAATACAATTTTTTATCTGACTCTCATACTGCTTTTGAAAATCTGGATTTAGAATCGGCAAACATGATAAGTGTGTTTATAAAGTTGGGAATAATAAAGAGCTACTAAACCAAACCTTTTTAAAATAAAAGAAAGCTTTGAGCATCACTTGCCCACCATTACCACTTAAAAAATACGATAGTGCTCCCACCTACCACATTGACTGAACAGTTCAAAAGTTAAAACAGGGGGAGGAGGACTTTGGATCCTTATTATAATTGTATGTAGAGTTCTACTTTAAAGGATACGTCCCATCATATATTTTGTTTCACACTACAGGTACGCGTTCACTAGCGACGGGCGGGCGGACGGAACATTTTTTCAACATGTAAATCTCCTGCCGGTTGCTCCAATGCGACGCGCCTTTAATGGACGCACTCTGATTTATTTACAAGGCAGGCAACACGCCACTGGTCCTTCCCGTCCGCCCGTCTGTCTCTAGTGGACGCGTAAAACGTCTTAAAGGTACTTGCACACAAGCATAAATTTAATTTAATTATCGCGCTATAAAAAGTTGCGGCACAAAAGTGTACATGTGTAAGTACCTTAAATGTTTAAACGATTTTATTTAATTTAAACCTAGCAAAATAAACACAAACCCTCATGGGGTTAAATTTATTTTTATCTAAAGCTTGTATAAAATCATTTTAGGTAACTTAATGAATCCAGTAAACAACTACTATTACGCTTTTAAATGTATTTATTTCAATGATAGATCTGCATTTTACAATTGGTAATAAAAGGGATTGAAAAAAAAATAACGTGATAATAAAAAATAAAATTAATCGTCCACTATAAGTAGCAACAAAACACAATAAATATAGGTAAAAAACACTTAATCAAAGGTTTTCAATTTTCTTCATAAACTCTTTTTTCATTACAAAGTCAATTAGTTTGGATTAACGGTTCTTGCTTGGCTCTAGTTTAATGGTTCAATTCTCAAGAGGATCTCCGTTGCCAATTATTGAGCTGTTTACCCTCTCTTTTCGCGAATAAAATTAAATTAATGCAGAAACTTAAGATCAATGTCGATCCCTGGAGAGCGTCGATTGCACTGAATAATTTTCCGGTAAAGCGCAAAGTTTAGGAAAAGTGCTGGCAATTTTAAACTTTAGAGAAATTTTAAGGCCGATGTAATCTAAGATTTATAATGTTGTTTATTAAAAAAGTGTATCGGGGCGTGACCTGAAACTAATTTAAAAATATTAATACAAGCAAGGGAACAAGATGAATTTAAAACTAACCTTTAGGTTAAAGAATTTATATTTTATACTTGCCTAAGCAGAGATTATTTAGCAAAGACAAACATCAAATAAGCCCTATTTAAACTTTTTTAATTACCTGTCATTCCTTTATAAATATTATTTTTTTCACTTTAAATAAACTTGTCCGCATATAGTGCATAATTTGTCGCATCTCTTTAGAGTAGTGCTAACTTAATATTAAGTTGTATTTCATCTTTTTTTGGACATGGGTAGTTCTGGTTAGTTAAATCTTTTTTTTTTTTTAATGCCGTAATAATGCGAATAAAAAAAAGATTTAACTAACCATAACTAACTATCTTATACACTAAAAAATATGAAAAAACTTCAAAAAAATTTTGTCCTAAATGTTGTAGTTTTCGAACAGAAATAAAAAACAAAAATATAATATCTTTTATACCAATTGAGATATTTTAAAAACATTTGGGAGACGTCTTCTATGCACTGAAACACATTTTTTGGCATACAAGAAAAAAATAATTATTACCAGTGTTGTTCATGAGGGGTTTAAGGTAAATATTTTTTTATAAAAATACGGTACGCCACTGCATTTTTTGAAATAAGAATAATTTTCAAAACTTCCATTAGGTTTGGAACAAATTTGATTTCTTGACTTTTTTATTTGATGCACGGTTTTCGCGTAAATAAACAAATACCATTTTTTTCACCCTTTCGGCGTCATCCCACCCAGGTCCGACGACCGCCCCCTAGGTGGTGCACTGCAGCCTGAAGGCTTATTGTACCTTGACCCCTATTCCTTCCCATTCACAGACCATTCATTCCATAACTTGGATGGTTGTTGCTCGGTCCGCATCCCCGAGCAGAACACCGTGTGCCGTTGCCCAAAACACCGCTGGTGCCGGTCACCCATCCAAATTATGGGCGCGCATTCCACTGCTTAACTCCGGAGATCGACGCTTGCCGATACAACCGAAGCCGCCACAAGCGCGCCAACAAATACCATTACTCGGCACAGTCATTTTGTATGGACAATATCAAATTCTACAATGAAAAATTACCTTCAAAATTTTATTCTTTAATTAGATAGAGAGACCATGCCGAGAAATGGTTTTTCTTTATTTACGCGAAAACCGAGCATCGAATAAAAAAACTCAAATCAGATCAAATTTGTTCCAAACTTACTTAATGGGAATTTAATTTTCTTTTTTTTTTAATTTTATAAAAATGCAGTAGCGTACCATTTTTTTAATTAAAAATATTTACCTTAAACCTCTCACGCACAGCACTCCTAAGAATTTTTTTCTAGTATGCCAAAATATAATATGATTTGGTGCAAAGAAGGCGTCTTCCAATTTTTTAAAAAATATCTCAATTGGTATAAAGGTTATTATAAAAAAAAATATAAAAAAAAATTAAGACCCTGTAAATTAAAAACCAAGATGTTTAGGACATTTTTATTTAAAGTTTTTTCCTAATAAAAAAACAATTTTTTAAAATTTTTAACACCCTGTAGTTCGAAAACTAAAATGTTTAGGACAAATTTTTATATGAAGTTCTTTCATATGTTTAGTGTAGAATTAGCCCTTAAAGTTTGTCGGATAAGTTGTGAAACACCCTGTATAAAACAAAATTTTTTTAAAATATAAATAAAAAACAGGAGGTAAAAATTGTAAGATATTCTAAAAATTATGTTTTATCATAAACTGCGTTTTAATTTAAAGCTCCTCGATTATTTTAAATAAAAAGCAATGTAGAATCTAAGGGCAAATAATAACTATATTAATGAAAAAATACATAGTAAACCATTTTTTGTTACACAATAAACAGCAGAATGTTTTGCTCTTGATTAAAAAAAAAATAAATAAACCAGTAATGATAATATTTGGTATGTCTATTAGTCCTTTACTATTGATTGTGTTTATATGTAAGTTTATTTTTACACTATAAGAATAAAAATTATGGCCAATAATTATTATACCAAATTGCTTTCGACACAAAAAATAGTTTACTGCCTTGTTTTCCAATATAAGTAATTATTTGTCTTTAAAATTCACAGCTTTTTTATTTAAAACCAATGATTATCTCCTTAACTAAAAGTGTTTTATTAACTTGTTTTTTTTTCATTATAATTCATTGTTGTTCTTAGCAATTATTTTCTAAGTTTATTCATATTGATTAAGAATCACTCTGTATAAGTGTAACCAGGAAGGTTTAGTGTAACTTTATTTTCAACAATTTATATCAGTTTAAAGCTGTATCTTTTGATTAAAGAATTTTTTATTAATTCAGCAGAAATAGAAATTAAAATTTCTACTGCACACTGTGTTACAAACTTTAACAAAACTTTTCTCTAAACCGTATTTCCTTTGAAAAAGATTAAAATCGAACGCTAAGCATGAAAACTGCAATATCTGTTTTTTCTGGGAAATTTAAGGATTGTACAGATCATCAATTAGCAATAGCAATTAAAGAAACACTACCGACCCGCAGGATAACACTTGTTTTGTGCACCCTTTAACTTAATTTAAATCTTCAAAGATAAATGTCAATCAAATTTGAATTTAAATTTACCTGTTTGATGTTTAAGTTATTTAATATACATAAAATGAGTGAAAATATCGTTTTACAAAACATTGTTGAGAAAGTTAGCAAAAATCGAAGAATTCTTTTAATATTAGTAAATACGATTTAGTTGGCAACCAAACTAATATTTTCTTGTCCTAAATTAGAAATAAATCTTAAAATTAATTTTATAATTAAAAATAGGTAGCACAGACATATCCAAACAAATGGGATTACATTCTGTATGATACTTAATATTATAAGTAGGTACCTAAATATTCATTACAAAAGTAATGATTTTCCAATACTTTTAAAAAGCTTCTATAGGGTAAAAAAAGGCTATATACTTACAGGGTTGACCAACATTTTACTGCAGTAAAAACAAACGCATCTCAATATTTTAATTGTTTTAGTTATAAATGCAATATGAAACACTGGTTTGGATAACTCAATATGACCAAAATGCCCAGGACAATCTGTCATATTTCCAGCACATGTCTGACATCTGGATTGACGGTCTATGACACCCTGTCTGGGATCCATAAGACCGCCAATTTTCGGACGGCCTGCTTCCATGGTTTCGGGGTACCTGATGCCCCCTTCGGTCACTGACATTCGTCTCTAAAAAATAAGTTAAGGGTAATGTCTAAATCACATAGTTTAATATGGACGTGACATAAGAAGAAATGTGTGTCTATTTGTTTCTTGCTTGCTTTAGATCTAGTTCAAATAATTTTTTCGTTGCCCATTTCACATTTAAATGGTATCCCGAATACACAATAATTTTTGTTGTAGTAAAAAATTTACTACATGTACCTTATAGCTGAAAACAATTGATATATCTATCTAAAAGTTAGTAGTATAATAATAATAAAAAAAAATTTGACTACTTTACTTTAGGATAGACTTTTTTAAATGATAGGTATATATTGAGCTTGATATTGAGCTCGATACTGAGTTATATTTTAAATAAAATTTATGGACCAATTGAAAAGTTTAGTATCCTGGTCATGATTAGTTCCCCATAAATATTTAATAAAAACCTTTCTACACGTAAATTGTGCTAAAGGGTTTATTATGGATTATCTCTTTTAGCACATTGTATCTGAAGCTACAAAAAAGCTTATAAATTTAAAAAACAAAAAAAACTTAACACTTTATGTTTCTAGATTAGTTAACAAGCAGAAAATGAAAAACAAATTTACAGTTTCTACATTCAAAATTCGTTTTATGCTTATTACAATCTAGGGTTACTTTAAATCCAAATATAAGAAAATTTTGTTTTAACTGCTTTCATTATTAATTATAAAATCTTGAGTACCTATCTCTTAAGCCTGATTTATAGTTTTCAGTAACGTAAGACTTAAGACTTAACGTTAAGCCGTAAGAAAAATGAACATGTGACAAGTAACCTGATAATTTATAGTGCCAAAAAACTTAAGCAGTAAGGAATTAAGCCGTAAGACGTAAGAAGTAAGAAATGGTTTATTTTATTTCTTAGAGTCTTAAGTCTTACGGCTCGGTTGACATCGGTCGTTTTCGCCGATAATCGGCAGCTTCATGTTTACATTTTTTGGTTATTTATGGGCCATTTTACATTAAATTTTATTTTTGTTGTCGTTGATGTCCTTTGTAAACAGCATAGAGCCAATCTACCTAAATTATATTTTTATAAAATACATTTTTAAAAATGACAAGAACAATATTCATAACCTAAAAAAACTTAAGGAGATACTTTAAATTAAGGAACTATAAATTGACTTGTCATTACTGCTTACTTCTTACGTCTTAACGCTTAAGTTTTAAGTCTTAAGTCTTACGTTACTGAAACTATAAATCAGGCTTTACTTTGTTTGGACCAATAGTAAGTACCTCCTTAGGTATTGCATATCGCTGATGTGCACATAATAATAAGCATGTAATTAGCAACCCTGTTTGAACTTGTAGTGTGTAGTAAGCACAGTATCAAAAATGTAATAATATTTACATTACTAAACAAAAACATTGGGGTAATACCATGTTTAAAGGTAATTAATATATTTTTGCTTAAAAACATGTTTAAAAACAAATACGAAAACATAAGTTAATAGTTTCATCAGCTGACGCAAGGCTATATGTACTAATTTGCTATGGTTATTGCTAATATTGCCAGACAGTTTTAATTCCCCAATCCATAACAATGAAAGGTACCAATTATTTAAAAAAGGCTTTAAAATATTAAATATTTATTTCAAAGTAAACTTTCTAATTCAACAAATCTAAACATGAAAACGAACTCTTTAATTTGTCATAGCCGCCATTAGACTTGCGCGAGAGCTGTTTTTGACATATTATTTTGTGCGACAAAGTATAACCTACACGGTATATTTACGGATGAGAGAGATAACAAAGAATGATGTTGTTTAGTTTTGAGGTTAAAAGTTGCATTCCGTAAAAAATAAACATAAAATAGTGCCGTTACATATTCAATAGTGTAATTTAAGTCTTCAACTTCAGGGTAACGTTTTAAATATGGATAAATTAAAGTTGTCAAGCAAGAAACAACATAAAACCTGCATTCACAAAACATGATTAGTACACATTTCACAACAAATTTTATTCACTCACAATTTCATCAGGGCTAAGGATACCGAACTGTACCACCTTTTACAGTCCTTAAAGGGGCCTTGGAGTCCCCGTAAACGCCATATTGGCGTTTTATTGCCTAAAAACTAACACAGATTCACGGAATTTCAGAGCTCTTTATAAAACGTTTCGCCAATGTGAAAGACTGGCAACGAACTACGAAGCTAAAACGAATCCAGCTCGGGTAGGTATAGTTACCCGACAGACACCCGACGACAACGGCAGGCGAAATGCGAGGTCTAGGAAGTTGATACGACGCGGCGGAAGACAGAGGCGGACTGGACACTCCCATTGGAGCTTGGTGCCGGCTGCAAAGAAGTGCTTCGTCGGGTCAGCTCAATGCTGAAAACTAAGCAGCCTAGCTATCTAGCTAGCCTACATAGTAAAAACAAAAAGAGTTGGTTTTATTTACCTAATTAAAAAAAGAAGCAAAAAGAAAAACGAATAATATCCTTTTTACACTTTAAAAATATAGTTGGCATTTTTTGTAATAACTGAAAGAGAAAAGTAAAAGCAATATTGTTTTTTTTTATAAACTTTGCACATCAGGACCAGGCAAGAAAAATATAAGTTACTCATTTAGGAATGCTTTTGTTTAGTGTCGTTATTCGTTAAAACAAATTGATTAATTTTCTTTTGAAACGAAATATATGGAAAAAATCTAGTTTCTAGTTGAACCCAAAGTCGGTCTATATAAGGTCACGACATTCGGCCATATTGCTTTGACGTGTTATGACGTCACATCTCCCATTTTTCGGCCATGTTGTTCAGTGCCGGAGATACACAGTTCATTGTATTAGTAGAACAACCGTTTACACAACAGTTTTTAATTGTTATTGAAGTTGTAAATTCTTTTACTTTAAATAAAAAACATTTGGAATTATATCTTTCAACAAATATCACTTCCAAAACAATGCAAAATGAAATGCGCAAATTCTAGACGCCACTGGATTAATCTTCAGCTTTGACTTTTACCCAGTCTTGCCAACTTTATCTTCCTTGCGTCCCCGACCTCGAACCGCCTAAAAGTTGAGGATTTGTAGCAACCTTATAAATACATATAAACTAACCTTGGTTGAACCAACGTTAATAGTATTTTATTCTATTTAAAAATTAAATTAAAATATTTTAGGAAAAAAAAAATATTTAAAATGTTTTAAATTAAAAATAAAAGAAAGTAAAAAATTGGAACATTTAAAACCTAGTTTAAAAAGTTATTACCTTTTTTTTTGCTTAAATACCTGTAATATATATTTGCATATTTTTAGAATTAAAAAAAAAATACATATTTGACTTTATAATAATTAAAAACGTATTATAAAGATCGGCATTTTAAATACATATCTGTCACAATGTATTCCTTAAAATGAAAATTTTGGGATAATATTTCTTTGAACGTTTGCTTCTTAAATATAAAAATTACATAAGAAACACGGGCGGACATAATTTTTGTCAAAAATACTTGTCCGACTCAAGAAACCACTGACTTAAATATTTTAACCAAGTCAGAACTAAATAATTCGTTTAACTTATTAGTAGCTAACTTTGCCAAATATCATACAAATCGCATTAGAATTATTTAGGATAATAATAAAAAACCGATTTGTTTAAATAAGTTTGGCACCTTGTATCTTGGAAAAAGTACATCTCCGTACCTGTGTGTATGTATGACGTGAGTCTCTTTTCTCACATTGGCTATGTTTTATGCTATTTAGCTGATCCGGTATAAACTTTTTGTCAGAAAATTCTTTAGCCCTTAATTTTTTTACCGCAATAATAAAACACCATGAATAGTATGCATAGACGAGAGTATAAGTAAAATTATGAAAAATAATAAGAAGAATGAATTAAAGTGCTTTTTTTAATAGAACAAAATTATATATGTAAGTAAGTTTTGCAACTAATTCGGATTTAAAATGTTTTTATTCATTTATAGCACCTATTCTGGGACACACTGTGATACTGTATGTGTATTAATAGAAACTAAGAATAACCCCATTATTAGGATTTGCCTACCTAAAAGTGAAATAAGCAGACTATAAAAAATCTTTAGTGCTACCCTGTCTCGGTTTGCCCTCCAGCCAAAATCTGTCGGTAAACTGGCAATTCCAAATGAAATCGTCGTCAGCGCTTATACTTGAGTTCGCTTTCACTACGTAGAGGGTCGACTGGAATTCGATTTTCCCAGCAAAGCAAAATTATATAGCCGGTTAGGCAACCAGGTCTACGTTTAAAATAAGACGGTTTTGGGAAATATACAAGAAATACAAGGAGTTGAAATGTGAAATAGTAAGGAAAGTTAGGTTTTAAGTTTTAACACACAAGTTACAAAAAAAACATTGCTGATGGTATCAATGGGTAATTACATATTCTTATTTTAAAACCGCAATAAGACTGACCAGAACTTTTAATTGCGTGACTTGCTGTCATTTAAAATGTGTTTAAATTTTAACTTGATCGACTATGAATTCTCAACGATAAATCGCTGTACGTCTGTATCATATTTTGGCTAAATTGACCCTGCCTTGGTAAAGTGGGAAAAAATATTAAATACGGTAAGGTGGGGTATGTGGTAACCCAATAAAAAAATATATGTTTATAGTAATTCCGATACCAATTTTTTAATACCTTTTAGCACAAAAAAAAATATATAAGAAATGGTGTTTGTTAAAACCACAACAATTTTTTAAAACTCTTTTATTATAAAAAACAAAATTACACAAACCCAAAAAACCTTAAACAAAGAAAAAAAACTGAACATTTTTACCCCAAAATGTTCGGCTATTTCGGGAGACACTGTATGTAGCAGTAATAGTATACTTTTTTAAAAATATTTCTGGTTCGGACTTTGCGACGACTTTAACATCAAGTAGGTATTTCTTGTTTTGTATCTGAGAATTTTGACTGCTGTGATCCACTTCGCGATCGGAAGCAGTGCCGTATTATCCATTAGGCAGAGTAGGCAACTGGTTGGGGGCCCCGTCTAAAATAGGGGCCCCCGATTGTAAAGTGCGAAGGTCTTGGATGAAATATGAAGGGTGATGTTTTTTTCTTAATTTTGGTGTTGACGTGGATTACAGAGGGGCCTCGAAATATTTGTTCTGTTGTTCTTTTTAAGCGGAAAGGGGCTCTGAGGAACGGTAAAGACTTTTTTTGCTCCTCAACTTTTTTTCCCATTTTTAAAAATAAGGGACTATAAATTGCCTATGGGCCTCAAAAGTCATAAGCCGGCCCTGATCGGAATCACTATTCACTAGTTGTTCATCGGGTGGCTCTACATTGCATGATATTCTTTCACAATATTCCACAACTTCAAAACTTCTGCTGCTTTCTTGTATGAGCAGTGACAAGCCATTTCTATAAAGAAAATTATTCATAAAACCTATTTATATACAACAATAAAATACAAAAAAACAATATTTACCTTACCAATATTGCCAAAACGAGTCAGAAACTTGGTAAGGTGGGGTATGGTATACCCAAACGCATTTTACAGGCGTTTTTGACGGTTTCCACGCTACCGGCAAACATTTTTCCGCTTGTATACAACATAGAAATATACGGTTAGTAGGTACTCAAGAGATAGCAACATTAATTTTGTGGATTGAAGATATGTTCTGTAGTTTGGCGGATTCATTTAATAGATGGTATTTATTTGGGTACACGCCAAAATAAAATTAAAAGTACTAAAAACCAAAAAAAATTTAAACAAGTAAACAGATAATTAAAATCGACGTTCGGTGGCAAATCTGCCACCGTTGTCAAGACAAATGAAATAAAACTAATAAAAATAAAAACTTACTATTATTTAGGCTTTAAAATTCATTTTAAATTTTGTGTTTTTAAAATTAACACAATTTTAAATTCGGCTGAGGTATGACATCCCCCACCTTACCAACGCAGTTAAGTTAGAGATTAGAGACATGTCTTTTGCATTATAATGCATTGTTGTCCTCTACATTTCATCAAATAGTTATGATGCCATCTGTAATATTCTTAGAATTATGAAAAACAATACAAATTTTAAGATTTTCTAACTTTAATCATTTCTTTAATTTATTTTGAAAACGTAGGCATAAATTGGGAGAAAGCTGAGCATTTTGATGCTTAACTTTATCCTGTTAAATTGTAAAAATTGTAGGCGTTCCGGAATTGTCCAAAAAACCGAAATTTTGCGAAACAGCTTTTTTCTCAGTTTAATTAAAGATACATTTCAAAACAAATGTTATATAGTCATTGCCACTTTTTTGGTTTATAAAATATATGTCATTCATTTTAAATTTAGAACACGAATTTTCGTCTTTGGGCAATCATCAATAACTTTTTCTTTAAATCTGCAAGATATTTTTGGTTTTAACCTTAATAAACTCGTATTTTTATTCTAAATCCAACGACATATTACTCTTTACATTTATGAGACGTTTCGAATCAAAAATCAATCTTACACTATTTTGCCATTAAAATTTGGGATTTTATCCCAAACGTTAGGGTAAATTTCCGTTCGCAGGTAAGTATGCATCCATTTTTTTATGACAGTCTACGATAACGTTAAAAGGTGCCATTTAATTAAAATGCTTTGATAAAATTCGTAAAATGTATGTAAATTATATTAATTTTTGTAGCTAGTTAGTTTTAGTTGAATAATGAAAAAATAAATAAAAAATAATAATAAGTACTAAGATAAAAAAAATATTGCATACTTATCTTCATATGGAAATGTCTCCGAACGTTTAAGAAAATATTGAAACTTATAATGGCGAAATAGTGAATGACGATTTATTGGTTCGAAACGTCGCCCAAATGTAAAGTGTGATATGTCGTTGGATTTGGAGTTAAAATACGATTTTATTAAGGTAAAGGTTAATTTAAAAATATTCTGCCTATTAAAATTAAAAACAAAGTTGATGATGGTGGCTCAAAAACGAAACGTTTGATCTTAAATTTGATGGGATAATTAAATAAATCGAATTATTGGTAACCATAAATATGCGTAACTTTGCCCCCATTTAACTAACACTGTACCTGATACTTAAATAATTTCGAATTCCATTGTGTTTATTTTATTATTCACGCAACGTTTCGGGCAGTCCTATCTCTATCCGTTTTTAAGTGTAAAGTAAATAAATTCCTATCGCTCCTTTTATTTAGTTAACACTTGAAAACGGACAGAGATAGGACTGCCCGAAACGTTGTGTGAATAATAAAATAAAGACAATGGAACTCCGAAATTATTAGGTAGGTATCACTATTGAATCATTGTCTACCACATTCAAACTAACCCTGTATGTCTTACCGTTCCCGAGATTCTAATGGTGACCCTCGAATTTGTAACAGTCTGTATAGTAATAAAATGGGAAGTTTTGTCCAATTTGAATAAATTTTGTGGCCATTGATAGGCGAAGGTAAGCATTATGAACTTTATTAAAATTAATTATTCTGTCTAGTCTGTTTACTTACCTGGAAGGATAAAAGGGGCAGGTATTACAATAAAAGATACAAAGTATTAATATTTCTTCAGAGAAGAACTAAATGTTTAACTATATATTATTAGTAGATACAATTTTATTATAGCTATGACATTAAGCTTAGCGCCTACGTACAGCTTAGAGCTGTAAATAGTTAATGGAATATTAAATACATTTTTAGATTTCGATAGCTATATTTCGGAAAAATGTAATAAATAGATAGAGTGAAAGAAACGTGCTATTTTATTTAAACTCTAAAAATATTTTTAATAATAATACAATATACAAAGTGTTTTATTAAAAAAAAGCTATTTTGTAATTACTGACAATGACTAAACTTTTTGATTTTTTATCATACAAAATAAATAATTATATTAGTTTGTTGGATTAATTCTGTAGATTCTAAGTGAATAATTAGATTTTTAATATCTTTTGAAATATATAGGACAAAATGTATGATTTTGTTTTTTAAAATTGAACGCCCTGTATATTATATCACTAATAAAAATATCTTTTATAGAGCTCTAAAAAAGTACTACATTTGATATATCTACCTTTATTAATTTCGAAAATATGGTCATCCAAATCTAAAGAATAAAATATTAATTTCAATTATGTACTTAGGTAGGTTAAATATGTAATTGCCCAATAGTTTAATTTATGGCCATATTTTCAAAATCATTAAAGATATACCAATATGGTATTTTTTGCAACATTTTTTTAATTATCTTTTAAATGGCGATTTAATATACAGGGTGTTAAATTTAAAAAAAAATTCTACTTTGTGTCCTTCCCAGTATATCTTGATAAGAGGAAAAATAATTCTGATGAAAGATTCCCATACTACAAAATCATTCTAACAAAATCGTGTTTTTATTTCTTTTATACGTTATACGTTAAAAAATAAAAAAGTTAAGGGAAAAATAATTTGCACAGGGGTTTTTGGGGCGCTGATCACGAATTTAAAAATATCTTGGTTTTTAGGATATTCATCATCAAATTTAATATTCAACCTAACCTTTATTTCACTATATTTTCACTTTTTGCAGACAATCCTTGATTTAAAAGTAAAATGTGTCATAGTCTCAGAGCTAGTGAACCCTTCGAATAACATTAGACCTGTAAGGCTAGAAATTTGTATAGTAATGAGTCATAGCATGCTAAGTACGAAAATCATCACTTGGCAGGCATCAGCCGTGCACATCATCACCCTGTATATTTTTGAAAGTTTAAATAATAATAAAAACAAAAAAAAAACTGGAAGCTGTAAGCCTATTTTTTTTAAATTTAGTTCATTCATAGTAAGGTTTTAAAAAAATTGACATGCGTTTTCGATGAGCACAAGCATTTGCCAGGCAAACAGAAAGGTGTGACTGATCTGGATGGCCATATTTCCAAAACTATAAGAGATAGACCTATTAAATGTGCTATTTTCTTAAAGCTCTTTTTAAGATCTTTTTATGGTAACATAATATACTAGACTTACAAAAAAACTTTTTTCCACCCTGTATATTATCACCAGTATCACCGTTATAAAGATCTTTAAAAGAGCTTTAAGAAAACACCACATTAGGTACATCTAACTTCATTAGTTTTAGAAATATGGCCATCCAAATCAGCCACACCTTTCGGTTAGCCTGGCAGGTACTTGTGCTTATCGAAAACGAAATTTCAAGCTTACGGCTCTAATTTTTGTTTGGTTTCTATTATTTTTTAAACTTTCAAAAATATTCAGGGGCCTGCCAGGGGTGGGGGGAATACTTTTAATATCCTTACTGTATATCTAACTTTGGTTTACAGCGTAAGTTTAAAAAAGATATAGTTAAAAAAAACGAAAATAACATATGATTTTAAAGCACATCCAAAAAAGAACAACATAATTTTTATAATTATGTTAAAACAATTATTAACGACAAATCCTGGTAATAGCTTTGTTCGCATTTCCAACCAATTTTTAATTTTCTAATGCTTATGCTTGGTTAGAAATAATTTTTTATTAGTTTAGGGGAGAAGTTACATTCATACACATACCTACAAGCAACTCTCACAATCAAAAAGATATTTGAATTGATTATAGAATTTTAAATAAATACCTTTTTGGTTTTGAATTTTTCAACATTCTAAAAAAGTGTGAGAGACCTTTTTTCTAGAGGGTTTAATTTTCGATAGAAATAGTAGAAACTCAATTGTAAATAATTATTTTTCAGTAAGTTACAAAATTATAGAAAAAGGTGTTTTTCTTAAATTTCTTTAAAGTTTAACCTTAAATATCTTTTTAATGTTTAGATTTATCTAAAAAGTAATTAAATTCTTTTTTGTAGACCGTTTAATTTTCTACAAAAAAAATTCTACAAAGTTTTGTTAACGGATTAATTTGTTTTAATTTGATTAAATTTGTTAACGGAATTAACGGATAGTGAGATATAACTTTTTTTTTGTGAAACTGAGAAATATATTTTGAGGCGGATCTTCCTATTAACATTAAGAGCTTATCGTTGCCTCGTTCCTAGGTACCTCCAGAGAATTATCTGGAAGTACCTAGAAACCAATTTTTAGTGTCAGAATAAAAAATAAAAGGGAAAAGTTCGTTGATGTGGAAATGATACAAAGTTTGTGCCAGTACTGAGCCTTCAGGCACACAATTTGGTAAAAGCTTATTATTGAATACGACGATTAGAAAGAAAACTGAAGACAAAACCAAATTTGGTTAGAAGATCATAAGAACCAGGGGCGGTCATAAGGGGGGATATGGGGCCATGGCCCCTCTTTTATGCCACATCCTTTATAACGGATTAATGTTTTTTGTAACTAAACACACCTGACTGCAAATATGGACATTTAATGATGATATGCCCCTCCCCCACGGAAAGTTGATAAAGGCCTGCCGCCGTTGATATGGTAAGAACGAGGTTTATGGAAGGTTTATTGATGATGATGATTTCACTTAAAATAATATCTTTAATTTAAAAAGATACGTACGACCAAATAAATCAAATTTAAAAAACATATTTTATTTAAAGCAATGGTGTATTTCTAAGGTAAATTTATTTTCGTAGAGATTGTGTTTTTGGTGCTTAAGCCAAATTTCAATCTACATGTAGAAAAAAATTACATATTAAGTTTGAGCTCTTAATATTAATCCCAAGTGCTTACGATTTAAATTTTTCTCATTTTAAATGCACGTATTTTTTTATTTCTAATGTTTAGCCACTTTTTACTATATTGTTAATCGTTTTGATAAACCTTCCGGCATATCTTGAAAATTGAGCGTGCAGAATATTGTTTTGTTTAATTTTTTTTTTTTTCACCCTTTCGGGGGTCATCCCACCCAGGTCCGACGACCGCCCCCTAGGTGGTGCACTGCAGCCTGAAGGCTTATTGTACCTTGACCCCTACTCCTTCTCATTCATACACCATTCATTCCATAACTTAGATGGTTGTTGCTCGGTCCGCATCCCCGAGCAGACAACACCGCGTGCCGCCGCCCGAAACACCGCTGCCGTCGGACACCCATCTAAATTATGGTTGCGCATTTCACTGCTTAACTCAAGTGATCGACGTTTGCCGATACAACCGAAGCCACAAGCGCGCCTGTTTTGTTTAATACATTAACTGGTATTTTTACAGCTCAAATAGTAAGAAATTGATAATATAACTAATCATGAAATTTAACTACATATTTCCCTCTAATAATAATTTTGATAGAGTTAATATAATTTTTTAAGTTACACAAAAAACACTAAAGCATTTAAGAAAAGCGTGAAATATGCCATAGGGTCTATCAAAACAATTAACAATATAGTAAAAAGTGGCTAAGCATTAGAAATTTGAAAGAGAAATACGTGAGTTTTAAAATAAAAATACTTCAAATTTAAATGGAAATTTCTTAAAATTATTATTAAAAGCTTAAACTTGGAGAATTTTTATTTTTCACGTGTAGATTGAAATTTTGCTTGAGAACCGAAAAAAAAGAAAAACTTTTTGCGAAAATGGATAACCCTAATATGCATATTATATTATAATATTGGTTATAGTCCAAAAGCCCGTGGGCGGCAGGCCTTTATCATTTTGTATAAGTTGAAAGTTTGTCAGCGCATGCTCCTAACATAGGTAAAAGCTATGAAAGACTATGAAGTTTGACCTGTAGTGGCTTCGGCAGGTACCAGGTACCAAAGGCTAGTAAATTAAAACTTAACTTTTGTCATTTTATAAGAGCAAAGTTAAACGTATATTATGTTACTGGGGTACCTATTAAAAATGTTTCTTTAGTCGCCACTAGGGCCGCTGACAGGGCGTTGAAGGCGCTACAAATTATCGGGGCCCAGGAAGCCCGGACTGAATGGGGAGGCCTGCGTCGGATGAAAAACGTAAATGGAGCAGTGGAGTGAGGCCCTTTTTTTGCTCTTTAACTTTTTTAAGGATAATTTTCAAAAGTAATGTAAACAAAATTAGTTTCGAGGAAGTAAGGACCCTTATTAAAGGGGCCCCTAAGTTTTACTTGTACCGGGCCCAGTACGGCTCTCGGTGCCCCTGGTCGCCAGACGTTTTGACAGTTCCAAACCTTTGGTAAACAAATATTTTCGAGTGACCCAACAGAAATATTGGACTTCCTCATACCATTGGGCCGCCCAATGGTATGAAGATGTACAATATTTTTATTATTTAACAATATATAACAAAAGTATTTTATAAGATTTGTAGTGTTTCCAAATAAGCATGTCCCAAAATTTTTTCTATGTATACAGATGGTTACAAAAAAGTTATTGCTGTGAGGTTAGTTAAAAAAATGTGTCTGAAACACTCTGTATACATCAAACCATTTTTAGGACATGCATATTTAGAAACCCTACCACTCTTCATCAGACTATGGGGATCCCACAAAAATATTTGTCTGCCAAGGGGTTGGAACTGTCAAAACTGTCCGCCGACTAGGTTAATATCTTATAATAGGTTCTTTCTTTTCTTTAATGTCCCACCCCCTTTTATTTTTTAAATGGATAAATTTAAAAAAGTAAAATTTTGGGATATAAAATTGATGCATAAATACTATATTTTAGAGTTAAATGGACAGCTGAAAATTTTAAGATGGCGGCGAGTACTTTATTACCCTGGAATATAAAGTCAATTACTTTACCTATTTTAACATGGCGGTACTGTAAAAATTACCTAAGTACTTGATTTGAATGGCCATATTTCCAAAACTAATATACTTATGTACTAAATATGGTATTTCCTTAAAGCTCATTTAAAGATCTTTTTAATGGTAATATAATATACAGGATGCTTTAAAGTATTTACTTTTTTCTTCTCTGTATATTATCACAAGTATCACCATTAAAAAGATCTTTTAAAGAGCAATAAGAAAACACCATATTAGGTACATCTAACTTTATAGTTTTGGAAATGTGGCCAAAAAATGTTCATTGTCAATTTCACTCTAAAATAGAGTATTTATGCAGTAATTTCATATACCTAACTTTTTAAATTGATCCGTTCAAAAAAGAAAAAAAGGTATTAAAAAAATGCACTGTATAAAATTTAGCTTTTACACAATAACGAGAGTTATGTTTCAATTAATTAACTTTTGTTACCTGTTATCTCCCAAAGCCACTATAAGTCAAACTTCATAGTTTCTCGTCGCTTCTACCTATGTTGGGAGCATGCGCTAACGAACCCTCAGCTTTTACAAAATAACGAAAATAATGTTTTTTATAATATACCAAAATAATAAAATGTTTTATATACAATTAAAGTTTGCATATATACAATTATTATATTTTAAAACACACTACAAAGCGTATGCCAAACAATATGCCTGAATACATTTTCCCAACCCGAAAACTATTAAGTTAAAACTAACTGATTTCTGCTTTTATAACCTAACCAGATGATAGGTCAGCAATTTAAATCCCTGTAAGTAAGTGCAATCTAAAGCGAAGGTAGAAAGAAGAAACAACAAGGGTCGAATAATATTCAGCAAATAGAGGGCTGAAAAGGTTAATGAGTTAATCCGCATTCTCATGCTAATGGATTAGATCATTTATGATGGTAATTAAAAGTCCCTCTGGTGTTAATTGCTCCTGCTACTTTTAGCAAACATTTGGGTAACTGATGCCTTTGTTTCTAGGTATACAATACGGGAATAAAGCAGTCTGAGGGAAGGTGGTATACGAGTAGAACAGAAAATTGCAGAAAATTGTGATACGTTAACTAATTTGCGCAGTTAATTTTTACTTAACGTGTCATAAATCTATCATTAGGAAGTTATACTTTTTTACACGACCATAAAATAAAAAAAGCAAATAGCACACGGTTTTGATGCATAGAAAATGCCTCTCATATCTAAACTAGTGTTACAATAGTATATTTCCTAGTCAAGTGCAGAAATAGTTATTATCATAACAAGTGCGAAAATTTATACTTTCCCGCACGCGAATTGCCGCACGCCGTGTGGGATTTTTTTTTACACGCTGTGCGAAAAGAGACGCATTTCAAATTAAAATGCGTGCGGGAAAGTGATGTTTTAAGCATGCATGCCGAAAAAAACACTTTTGGTACGTGTTAGAAACGCAATTTTTTTCTATAAGCGTAGGAAAAAATAGAAAAAAATAGAACAGAAAAACAAAAACAGAAAAAGAAACATAACAGGAAAAAACCCACGAAAAAATACAAAATATTATTATTTTATTTTTTATTTTAATACAATGCTACCTTGTGTAGCGCCACTCCAAATTTAACCCCTTTTTATTTATTTATTTTTTTTTTTTTTGACTTTCTTTTCCTAAGTAGCGGCTACAGAATTTCTAATGGGTTCGGTTATTTTAAAGCTTAAAGCTTTGTAGAAATTTTGAAAGGGAGCTTAAATCGTTGTAGAATATTTAAAGGGAGCTTAAGTTTATTGGTACTTATCGTTGTTTAGAAGATGTATATCCAAATTTATTATATTTAGGCAATAACACACACTGATTTCACAATAACACTTTTTATTAAAAAATTATATAGAGCCACTCAACAGATTAAAAAATTTCTAATTTATTTCACTAAAATTAACTTTACAATTTTCCCGCAGAATTCACTTACTTTTTGATTTTTTTAATTATTATCAGGAAATAATATATTTATTTATTTTAGCGACCGATGACCCGTCAAACATAGATTCCCCGTTCGCGTACTTTATTTTTCCGGACCGCTCGTCTGGGTTTACTTGGACCCAATTTCTTCGTTCGAACTTTTTGCAATGGATGATCACGAGTAACTAACTTTTAGGCGGTTTCGAGGTCTTTTTATATCGTCCTAGTTCTTTGTTTCATCCAAAGAACACGTGCAAGGTTACTTTGGTACCGAGCGAAAATTTGAGCTTGTTTTCTTGGAAATTTCCATGTAGTACCGCGTGCACAACCGCAGGTGGCTAGTTTTGCACACGGTGTTTTCTACGCACGGCACCAACATCGCGTGATTATTTGTCCTCGCCTAGTACCATTGGAAGGGGGTCTTGTACCCAAACTCTTTTTGTCTGATCCAGTTTTCGGGTATCGGTTAAATTAAGCAGTCGAAATATAAAAAAGTAAATAAAAGTGTTTGTGAATTTTAATTCTTATTGGGATAACTGATTGATTTTTTTTTTAAGTAAGCATTATTTTATTTTAAATTATTTTAATTTAAATTTAATTTAAAGAACTTGGCTATTTTTCCAAATATTGTGTATTTTTTAAAACATTTTTTTTTAATTTTGAAAATAATTTTAAAATATTTAAATTCAATCTTCTAGTCATCTAGTCTTTAAAAAGAAACACTTAGTACTTAGGAAAATAAATTATTACTTTAAAAAATATATATATTTTTGTTTCCTTTTAATAATAATAATAAAATAATCTTTTTTTTTTTTTTATTTTTGGTTTATCCAAATAAATATTTTTTTTCCTACTAAATTTTTAATAAAATTTAATTTATTTCATTCATTAAATTTTTACTCTATTTTGATTTTTGATTATTAAAATATTTTATAATTTTCTTTACTGTGGTGAAATATTTTCCTGGGTCACTACAATCCTCCTCTTCCTCAAGTCGAAATTATTTTTATTCTAATTATTTCGACTAAGACCAATTTACGATGACTGTTTATTAGGATAGGTCAGATTTATAAAGATTAAGAAGGCCTTGCTGGCATGGCATGTTTTGTTTATTTATCCCGTCTAGCCTAAATTCATGATGTCTCGAATGTGTATGTGTAAGTGAATTCCGCTTACAAAACTAAAACTAATTGACGACATACTTAGGGACTATATTCCTAAAATAATCAATTAAATTCTGTAAGATATTGTTACATGATTTTTTTTTTATATATATAAATGTTGCTTTAATACACTAAAATAGCTATATTTAACAATATTAATAAAATCTACTTTAAAGTAAAATTATTATTTTAAAAAATATGTCTTAAGATATTTGCTGTTATTTAAAGTTAATAAAATCTTTATTACAAAATATACGTAGGTAATTATTATTATTAAAAATCTGCTTAATTTTTTTTTATATAGCTGTTGTTTAACACATATTAAAACCTCCACTTAGTACAAAAATATTTTACTGGTAAAATTATTCTTATTAAATTAAAAGTTTCAAGCCATAATTAAACAAAATAAAATTTTTATTATTATAAAAGTCTAATTAAACAAAAATTAAATATCTGTTAACACCCTTTAAACCTCTTATCCAAAATACAGTTGTTATATTTATTTGTATTTGTTTTTTTTGTCTCTATAGTTCGTAGTTTGTGTTTTTTTTTTAACTTACGGAAATGGTGGTCTGTATATGCGGCGAAACACTGCCCGAAGTCCGTGGGTTTCCACGGTATACGTCGTGGATGGAGAGTTGATTCTGAGGGGGCTGCGCCATTTGTCGTCTAGCTGGCCCAGGGGTGTTCGTAGCTGAAGGGATCCCGTGCCTCCGGATCGGGCGCCCGTGTCCCATTGGCAGTTGTCCCAAGGGAATCAGGGGTGGAAGTGGTCGGTTTTGTGAGGGTGACTGGGAGGTACCTTGGCCGGCTTGATCAGTCCTATTGGGATTTCTGGTGGAGGGTGGATTTGTTCGAGGTGATCCTGGATTAGCCGGCATTGTTCTGGGTGCATTGTCCTGGTTCGGGATGTTATGACCATGTCGTGGCTGTTCAGCACACACAGCGCAACGACAAACTGGCATTCCAGCATTCACCAACATTCGCCAGTAGGTAGCTGGTGAGATGTGTAGTTGAGATGCTGGGTCACACATTGGGCAGTCACAAAATAAGTGAAGACCCAACCTATCTTCATCAATGGCCCAACACGTTCTAAAGGCCATGTATTCGTTATGAATTATGTCGCACCAAAGTGCAACGAGCGCTCTCAGGGGCCACATACTGGGGTGGCATGGTGCATCTCCGCCCATCTGATGGTATAGCCTTTGGCAATGGGCCAATGCTGCATGGAAAAGAATTTTTTGGTTTCCCTGATCTTGAATCATACCAACGTAGGTTAGAAATACAACCATCCAGGTGGCCATTTTTTTTCGCGCTATTCACTTTTTTTTCTAAATTTAAATTAACTTAGTTTTTTTTTTCTTTTAGGTGAAGCACTATTGTTTTTGGTCGTAACGAAACTGTTTTTTTTTTGTCTTTTAACTGTCTTTTCACTATAACTGCACGCACACGTAAGAAAATTTGTTTTTTTTTTCAATTTGTCTTTCAACTGTCTTTCCGTTTTAACCGCACGCACACGTAAGAAATTTTTTAAAGATTTAAAGAAATTATGGTGTGTTATTTTTTTAATCATGTGTCTTTATACTAAGCGTGGGGGAACAATTTTTGATTTTTGTCTATCCTTGTTTAGAGCTCTAAGTTATTTCTATTCCTCTTTATTCTATTACATTTGTAGTAAGCTGTCTCTTTTCTTGCGTAAAAATTTTGATTTTTGTAGCATCAGCAAAATTTCGGCATTTTTTAGGGTAAGCCAGGCTTTTATAGGCCTCATAAAACCTATTAAATTTTTAAGCTTGTTTAGATCTTTTTCCATTATCTTATATTTGAGTACCAATGTTATTCTAGTTATGCGTGACTTAACTATAAACAAATCGTATTTGTCATCTGTTTCCCACACTTCAGGTGTGTAAAATTAAACTAAAACTCCTTTAAACTTCTCCTAACTTCATTTTAAAAGGCAAACTTTCATTAACTTCTTTCGTCTATGCCATAGAAACATTTTCGCAAGACCTGCAACTCCTATTCAAGTTTGTTAAATACCGTACATCTTAACGGTACGACTAATTCGTTGTCACGTGCTTTAAAAAGGGATCAGGAAATTTTGTCATTGGTTTGTTTTTATAATGGCGGCTAGTCATGACTTTATCGTATCGGTTTCAATAGAAATTTATTTTACGCCTAAGATTCCATTCTGGATAATGTCGCCTTTGTGCTTTTCTAGCAGTGTAAATAGATCTTCTTTGTTCTTAGCCTAAATTTTTGGCGATGGATGATGTAATATGGCTTATTTATTTCAACATATTGTTTGGTTTAGAGGTTCTAGGTAGTAGTTTTCTTTTAATGTTTTGTTTAAATTATACGTAGTTCAAGTAGATGTCCCTATTAGTTGCGTTTTGAATTTTTTTTTTTATTATACGATTTTTGTTTAAATTATACGCCCAGTTATTTTTGATCAAACATGCTCCATTTAATATTAGGGATATTGTTTAATTCTCGACGTAACATAGAGAACGGTACATCTTTAGGTTTGTTTTCTGGTGAGCTTTTAGAAGGTCCCGGTGCGGTATTTTTTTCTAAATAAAATGTAACGTGTCTTTGGGGCCTGTGTTCTGAATTTTCAACTGGTACTATGCCGGCAATTGGCAGATCGTCGGCTGGACTTTCGGTTTGACAAAACGTATGTGTAAATTCCTCCTGGGTTGTCTTCATTTCTTTTCTTTGCTTATGATGCAAAATAAATAAGGTCAGTGTGTCCCAAAATGAGGCCAGCAAATGAAAAGAGCAACCATTAAAACGATGTAAGGCGACTGCGTTCATAAATGTTTCTATAATAAACTTAATCATTCGAAAAATAAAGTACAAGCCTAAGATGCCACTGGTCCATTCTCCTAGAATTGTAAAATAACCATATAATTTATTTATTGTTGAATTAGCTATTTTTTCCATTTCTTCTTTATTAAATAAATTTAATGTTGTAAAGCCTTGATTTTCAACCTCCTGTCCTGCGATTTTTCGTACTAAAATATTATTTAACGCATTCCTTTCTAGATTAAACATCATCGCATCTTGTGCATTTTTTATTTCTTTATACGTGTATAATCCGCCGGTTCCTAGATCTTTTATATTTTGGAATTTTAACGATTCTTCAGCGTCAACCTGTAGCTCTAATGGCACTATTCCTTGATTTGGTAATGGGTCGAATCCAATCCATTTTTTGTCTATGTAGTACATGGAAGGCAATATCGAATTGCATTCTATTTGTTCAGCGTGTTCTTGCAAAATCCTAGTTACGGGGGACATAAAAACTTCGATTGTAAGCTGTTACTGGTAATTCAGTGTAACAGTGTGTTTCTCTCCTCACTTCTACTGGAAGAGCAAGGCATTTCATAAGGTAGATAACTTCACCTGCTACTTTTGCAACATAGCCTAAATTATTCCTGACTAGGGTAGCTACAGCGTTTGGATTAAATGTGGCCATGATAAGGCGGTTCTTTAGAATTTCTCTGTGCAGTAAGCATCGTCGGTAAACTGTATGAGCAAACATTTCGTTGACAGTCCTTTTAAATGATTGTTCTACGTAAAGAAACTTACTATTCATGTATAATATGAGATCTACGTCATTTGATTCCGATGTTTCGCTAAAGGTCGTTGGCTCGGCTGCCGTATTTTTCCGAAGTACTAATAGCCTGGGATGTTCGCTTTGCCAAACGGTGGTTCCGCATATATTTTCCCTTTTAAGTAATTGAATAGCAAAAACCCTAGCCCTGTCTTCGACTACAACGTATTTATGCCCTGTTTTCGGGTTCTTTTCTGTTACAAATGTAGCTATGCCTTCATATAAAATATTTATTTGCCTGCACGTTTGAGGATAATTTCTTTCCCAAGTGGATTCACCATTGATGCTGTCCATGCAATAGCCGTCAAGAAAAGTACACTTAACTCCATTCTGCAAATGAATTTCATTATTTTCTAATAGGACTTTGGCAAAATAATCCTGTAAGGTTATCTTAACTTCCGCCTGCACTAATGCATTAGACCACTGGCGGCCATCTTCAATGTATTGAGCACCTTCACAATTATATTTTGAGTCAATTTTTCCGGCCAATGTAAGTGACGTCGATACAGTAGAATTTGGCTTTAGTTTGCTAATTAGTTGTCCATTTATACCCCTAAATTGTCTAAAGGCATGTGTTTTTCGACATTCTTCAGCGCCTAGTTCGTAAATATAAGTAGATAGTCCTCCATCAACAGCTGACTGATGCGAAAATGCTCCACAGTAAGTTATAAGTCTAGTGACTTCGATCATGCATGAATATACATGGACATATTCGAATCTTCGCTTTTCTAAAATTTGGACGTAGCCATCTTCCACAGAGTATCCAGTGTCGGCGTCGGGACATGAGCTGACGTCACGTAAAGATATAGCCGTGATATTAGTGGATGGGTTTCGACAGTCATATGCAATGAGAGCAGCGGTGACATAAGTAAACTGGACTAATAACGCCAAGTTGATTACGGGTTTCACTGTAACAATAATTAGCTGTTAGTTTCTTTTTTTTTCTTTTTGTTTTTTTTCTTTTCTTACGTTATACTATAGGTAATTCTTTATAACTAATTTTACTTATATACAGAGCGGCTCTATTCTTCTATTACTCTAATACAAAATCCTTATATCTCTCTGGAAGCTTTACATCGCGCATTCGAGTGCGTCTTCCAGCTTGTAGATTTATTTCCGGGAGTGGCTCCTCAGAGTGCGTTGAAGACACATCTTCAGAGTCAGATACAATTTCGTTCTCCTCACTATCGCTTTCATTTTCTTCTATTGATAACGGAGCGTCATTCACTTCTTCACCGTTGTGCAAAAACTCGTCAACATGATTTTGAACGTTTTCTTCTGTTTCTACATTATTTTCTTCTTCGTCCAAATATTTATGTTCTGGTTGGTTTTTGTTGTCAAATACGTAATTAGTTCCCTTACATGGCTTAAGCCTTTCTGCGTGAACCACGTGTTCCTTTCTGCTGTTCATTTCTTTTATTTTGAATGTAACAGGTCCTCTTTTTTCAATAATTCGGTACGGTCCTGACCATTTAGAATAAAATTTCGATGCCACTATTTTCTTTCCAGGGACTGCTGGAGTATACAGATAAACTAGATCTCCTAGTTGAAATTCTTTTCTTAGCTTTTTGGAGTTATGTTTCTGGCATCTTGTCTCGACAGTTTGTTCAATATTTTTCTGTGCTATTTTATGCGCTGCTTGCATTCTAGCTATCATTTCGCTGGCATAATTTTCGTCTATATCATATTTTATTGGATCCTGTCTTATAAAAAGATGTATTGGAAGCTCCATATCTCGGCCAAACATCAAAAAGAAAGGCGATTCTTTAGTGGCCAGATGAGGCAAATTTCGGTATGCCAGTAAACAGTAAGGCAATACATCATCCCAACTTGTGTAATGATCACTTACAAAATGGCTTATCATTGTTTTTATAGTCTTATGCATGCGTTCAATAATGCCGTTTGAACTTGGATGATATGGGGTGGTTTTTAGCTTTTTGATTCCTAATAATTTACAAATTTCTTCAAACAGTTTACTTACAAACTGGCTTCCGCAATCAGTTAGTAGTTCTCGGGGGTACCAAATCTGCAAATAATATGTTCTATGAACGCTTTTGCCACTGTTTCTGCTTTTATATCGGGAAGGGGTATACATTCCGGGTATCGTGTAAGAAAATCTACGCAAGTGAGTATATATCGATTATTTCTGTCCGTTTTATTTAGTGGGCCTACAATGTCCATGCTAATTCTTGTCCAAGGTACAGGTGGTACAGCGCTGGCTTGCATTTCTGCAGGTGGTTGGTAATTGGTTTTCCGTAGATTGCATGACAGACATTTTTCAACGAAATTTTGGACGTCTTTTCTAATGCTACGCCAATAAAAATCTTTTTCTATTAGCGCTTGAGTTTTCTTTTGTCCTGGATGACCTGCGTAAATAGACTTGTGGTACATGTGTAAAATATCAGGCACAATAGTTGAAGGGGCCACAATTTGGTCGTTTCTTTGATGTTGTGCTCTTCGGCGATATAAGAGACCATCGTCGCTGACGTAGTAATGGTCATTTTCGGCATTAATTGAAAGTATTATGTTATTAATTTGCTCGTCCTGTTGTTGTAATTTTCGAAGCTCATCCCGGCTCCACATAACAGATGTCATTGGCATGATATCTTCTCTCCCTTCTCCATCTTGTACTATGGCAATTATATTTTCCACAAGAGCATTTTCATCTGTCCTTAAACGAGTAAGAGAGTCAACGTTACTGTTTAAGTGCCCTTTTCTGTATTGAATAGAGAAACTGTATTCTAGAAGAAACATGGCCCATTTAGCTAACCGTGAACTTGCATCTTTTATGGTTAACAAGTATTTTAATGGCCTGTGATCGGTCATAATTATAAAATGGGTTCCGGTAAGGTAATTTCGATATGTTTTTACTGCAAATACAATTGCAAGACATTCTCTTTCAATAGTACTGTACCTCCGTTCTGCTTCGTTAAGTGTCCTGCTGGAGTAACAAATAGGGTGTTCCACTCCGTCGTGTTCTTGAGAAAGAATGGCTGCTATTGCTGTTCCACTTGCATCAGTATTTACTATAAATTGTTTGGAAAAGTCGGGATACCTTAAAATTGGCGGAGTTACCAGTGCTTTCTTTAAAGTGTCAAAAGCATTTTGTTGATCGGCTCCCCAGTGATATTTGATATTCTTCTTTGTTAATGAAGTTAGTGGTTGACTGATTTTTGCAAAGTTTGGAACAAATTTGCGATAAAACCCGCAAAGTCCTAGAAAAGCTCTTATTTCTTTTACATTTTTGGGAATTGGATATGACTCAATAATCTTTGTTTTGTCAGGATGTGTTGTGTATCCACCTTTTCGAATAATGTGTCCCAAATATTCGATTTCTTCCTTCATAAAATGGCACTTTGTCGGTTTAAATTTTAAATTACTTTCTCTGATTCTCTCAAACACATGTCTTAGGCGCTCTAAGTGAGTATCTGTGTCACTCGAAAATACTATTATATCATCAAGGTAGACTAGGCATTCTTTATAGGTCAATTTTCCCAAAATATGGTGCATCATTCTGCTCCATGTTGCAGGGGCATTTTTCAAACCCATGGCCATTCTTAAAAAGTGGTAGTGATTATCTGGAGTCGAGAAGGCTGTTTTTCTTGATCATCTGGATGAAGGGGTACCTGAAAGTAGCCAGAAGCTAAATCCATCGTTGAAAAAATGCTAGCACCTGATAATTTATCAATAGTTTCCTGGATATTGGGCAATGGAAAATAGTCAGTCTTACTAATGGCATTAAGCGCACGAAAGTCAATAACCAATCTGTGCTGCACGTCTTCTCCAGGGTGCCTTTTCTTTTCCACTAGTATGGCAGGGAAATTCCATGGAGACTGACTCTCTGTGATGATACCATCGTCAAGTAATTTTTGTATTTCTTGTTTCATAATGTTTTGTCTATGATAAGGTACACGATATGGCCTCTTAAGGATTGGCTGAACATCTTCAGTAATAATCCTATGGACAACATTAGTAGTACACGTAAGTTTCTGATCCGGAGCTTTGAATATGTCAATAAATTCCATAATTAGCTCTTGTAACCTCTTTTCGTCTTCTGTCTTCGGAGTATCGAGACCCATGATTTTTAAAATTTCTGTCGGATCCTTTATCTCAACTTTTCTTATAGGGTCATTCTTGTTTATTCTAGGTGAGTCCTGAATTTCAGCTTCATATGCTTTTGCAATGATTGACTTCCTTTTAACTATCATTTCTTGGTTTGTAACATTTATTAATTTAAGCGGAACACTTTCTCCTGTTTTGCACAAAACTCTTGCTACAAGCAGTCCTGGCGGGAGATTATCCTCTGGTTCTAAAACCACATGTTGAGTCGTAACTCTTTTTGAATTTCGGACTGTTGCTTGACAGATAGCTTGGCAATTTGCGGGAATTGTAATATCTTGGGAACAAATACCCGAAAACCAATTTCGGATTCTTTTTTCTCTTCTAACTCACAACCTTTTCTCTTATTTTCTCTTCTTGAAAAACTTCCTATTTTGTGCACATTTTCTGGAACAAGAGAACTTTGTAAAGGGTGAGAAGCTGCAGTCTTCTCAGACGAGGTCGAAGGTTCTTCACAGGTATGTTCTTTAGAATCCAGACGAGTACCAATCGCCGAGACTCCGTTTTCCATCGTCATTGGTACTGACGAGGAAAATTCCATGGCGGAACACTCCGACTCTATCTTCATTTCCTTTCTTGTTTTTTCTTGTTCTAAATTTACTTTCAGTATGTCTATTTCAGCTTCTAACTTAGCAAGCCTATTATTCAATTCTTTATTTATTTTCACCATCATAACTTCTTCATATGACATTGGTTTCTCGTCACTCAGACGAATCGTTTCATCAAAAGCATACATGCAATTATTTCCCAATCTATTTTAACGCTATACTCACGAAGAAAATCTATTCCCAATAGCATTTCTGCACGAAAAGTGTCCGTATCTACTACCACAAAGGTATGCTGCACAGTTATATTTTTTCCTAGTTTTAGTGGCATTTTCGCTAAACCAAGTATGGGTATTTTATTATCTTGAATATCCACTAAAGTTATTCCATCACAATTTTTTATGAACCCCTGGGCAATCTCGGGTTTAATTAGGGATACAACAGCTCCAGAATCAATTAAAGCTAGACATGGCTTACCACTGACACTAACTTTAATCACATTACACGATTTTGGGGTTCCTTTCTCGGAGCATGTATATATCCCTGCCCTTAACTCTTTATTTAATCCCATCCTGCCTGATTGGCAGCCAAGCTTCGGGGTTGAAAAGTGGCTGCGTTGGAGTTTAACTGTTGGGTATTTGTTTGACGAGCATCTTCACTTTTTGTAGAACAATTTCTTGCTAGGTGGCCAGGTTTTCCACAAGTATAACAGCAATTTTGTGGCTGTTGTCTGTTATTAAAAATTCTATTTTTATTGCTACTACAATTTACACTAAAATGGCCTGGCTTGTTACATTTGTAACATACTCCTTTACCTGCTTTACAATAGTTTGCGGTGTGTCCATTCTTGTTGCATTTTGTACAATGTCGCACTGGTGTTCCATTGTTGGATGTGTGTGAATTACTATTTTGATTTGCTGAGAAGTAAGTAGTCACTGCCCTACATTCTCTGTTGCTGTTTGGATGTAAGAGATTCTCTATAGATTCTTCTCTCTCAGCTATTTCCAAAGCTTCACCTAAGTCCTTAGGATTTCCTGACAGCACACGTTGTTTAAGCGGCATAATTAATCCCAGTGAAAATTGTGTTGTAATATCTTGCTCCAATTTATTTTTAATAGGGTCATCTATTGCGCTATTTCCTGTGAGGGTAATCGTTCGATTTGCTAACAGTTTTAACCTTGTCAAGAATTGTCTGCACGTTTCACCTGTCCGCTGTCGGCATTCCATAAAATTTTTCATGGCTGCACCTTTCACAAACTGTCTGGTAAACTGCCGTTTGAGATTTGTTTTCAGTGTTTTCCAGTCTGTTGTTGTTTGTAAAGTTGGCTCAGATTCTATAAATTGTTTTGCTTTATGTCGTAGTTTAAGTCTAGCAATAGAAGTTAGTTGCTTTTCGCTCCAATCGGCCAGTAAACCTGTCTCTTCAACAACAGCCAAAAATTCGTCGATACTGCTGGTTCCATCATATGTTGGTATAGAGTCGATTCCGATTACTATATTACTGTTGGGCATAACTACAGCGGGAGAAGTGGTCGAAGTGGTAGTCATTTTTGCTTAAATTTTGTTTTCAAAAATTTCTCCAAAAAAAATATAAATTTGTTTTTTTTTCAAGGGTTAAAATTTTTGCTCAAGGGGCTGTAAACCACCCCACACCTGACACCATTTGTAGCGCCACTCCAAATTTAACCCCTTTTTTATTTATTATATTTTTTTTTCTGACTTTCTTTTCCTAAGTAGCGGCTACAGAATTTCTAATGGGTTCGGTTATTTTAAAGCCTAAAGCTTTGTAGAAATTTTGAAAGGGAGCTTAAATCGTTGTAGAATATTTAAAGGGAGCTTAAGTTTATTGGTACTTATCGTTGTTTAGAAGATGTATATCCAAATTTATTATATTTAGGCAATAACACACACTGATTTCACAATAACACTTTTTATTAAAAATTATATAGAGCCACTCAACAGATTAAAAAATTTCTAATTTATTTCACTAAAATTAACTTTACAATTTTCCCGCAGAATTCACTTACCTTTTGATTTTTTTTAATTATTATCAGGAAATAATATATTTATTTATTTTAGCGACCGATGACCCGTCAAACATAGATTCCCCGTTCGCGTACTTTATTTTTCCGGACCGCTCGTCTGGGTTTACTTGGACCCAATTTCTTCGTTCGAACTTTTTGCAATGGATGATCACGAGTAACTAACTTTTTAGGCGGTTTCGAGGTCTTTTATATCGTCCTAGTTCTTTGTTTCATCAAAGAACACGTGCAAGGTGACTTTGGTACCGAGCGAAAAGTGAGCTTGTTTTCTCGGAAATTTCCATGCAGTACCGCGCATGCACAACCGCAGGTGGCTAGTTTTGCACACGGTGTTTTCTACGCACGGCACCAACATCGCGTGATTATTTGTCCTCGCCTAGTACCATTGGAAGGGGGGTCTTGTACCCAAACTCTCTTTGTCTGATCCAGTTTTCGGGTATCGGTTAAATTAAGCAGTCGAAATATAAAAAGTAAATAAAAGTGTTTGTGAATTTTAATTCTTATTGGGATAACTGATTGATTTTTTTTTTAAGTAAGCATTATTTTATTTTAAATTATTTTAATTTAAATTTAATTTAAAGAACTTGGCTATTTTTCCAAATATTGTGTATTTTTTAAAACATTTTTTTTTTAATTTTGAAAATAATTTTAAAATATTTAAATTCAATCTTCTAGTCATCTAGTCTTTAAAGAAAACACTTAGTACTTAGGAAAATAAATTATTACTTTTAAAAAAATATATATTTTTTTTTCCTTTTAATAATAATAATAAAATAAATATTTTTTTTTTTATTTTGGTTTATCCAAATAAATATTTTTTTCTACTAAATTTTTAATAAATTTAATTTATTTCATTCATTAAATTTTTACTCTATTTTGATTTTTGATTATTAAAATATTTTATAATTTTCTTTACTGTGGTAAAATATTTTCCTGGGTCACTACACTTGCTACCTAATGCCCTACTCGTACTTATTATTTATTATTGTTGCTTAATGTACAATTTGTGGCTTTTGCAGGTTAATAGCGGATTAAAGGAGTTGTTTTGTTCTGGAAATATTGGTGTCTGCGAAATGAGTTTCTTTCACCTCTTAAATTGGTTTGACCAACTTTTTAAACATTAAGTACATGAAAATCCTTCATTGCGACTTGCTAATATATAATTTAAAATTTTTGTTTAAAAGTTGTGCAGAAAAGTGACATTTTTCAGAACTAAAATGCGCTCCGAAAGTAAACCTTTTTGCATGCGAGTACAAAAGTACTTAACATCACTAGTGTGATATATATGTTATGAAGTCATTCTAAAAGATTGTAGGTATATACATACTAACTAGAACATTAACAGCTTAATATATCGCTCTCACATTGTTATTTAAAATAAATTTGGAGTTATCAGCTGCTAATTGGAATTACATAAAAAAACGTGCAATATTTTTAAGTAAGGACTTCTTTAAATTTCAAAATGATGAAAGTTATACAAAGCTACACTGAAAGAAAACAGTTAATTAAACTACCTTTCAGTTGCTTCGTTAATAACCATTCTTTTATTTTTAGGTAACATAGCTATTTTTTTAATAATGATATTAGATTGATCTTTCGAGAACTATTAAAGTTGTCTTTCTTAAATCAAGGTATTACTGTTAATAAGTTTCTGAACACTAACTAGTTGGTTTAGTTACAATCCATTTACGTGTTAATAAAATCTTACAAGATTTACTATTATGTTGCGGTTTAATTGTGGTAATTAAGTTTATTATTTGTGTTTATTAAATGCATCAAATAAAGTTTCCATTAATAAAGGCAAAAAAGACCTTCCTAATACTATTAGATATTCAGGTATTACAAGTGGGCGCTTTAATAATCATAACTAAAGTCATTTAGCTAGATATGAATCGTTAAAAATCGATATACTTCGGTAGCGCTCGTCAACGGAAAGTCTTCCAAAACAGGCGCAACGTTGTTGCTGGTATTTCAGTTTTATGCTTCGTGTGGTTTGGGTAGAGTAGGTTTTCTTGGCGTATTATTTTTACGGACGCCATTTGACTGATTCCAAAATGGCGCGTGTAAGAATCTTAATTTATTTAAAAACCAAATATTATATTTCGTTTTTCTATGTTTTGGTTTCGTTTAGCGTTATGCAGTTTTATAATCGGCTCTACAAACGTACTTTGCAGGAATGGGGCTTTAAACAAAGTGTTATAGAAGCTTTTAAAGGTAAGCATTAAAAGATTTGCAACTTCTTAATTAATATTTGTAATTATTTATTATTTTATTTTTCTGATTAAAAAAATACTCACTTGTTCTAGAGGCAGTTACTGACATAAAGCCTTCAAGGGAGCAAGAAAAATATCGTTTTTTTATTTATTTATGAATCAACAAACTTTCGGGACCGCAAAGTGAATTGTGTGCTGGGCGAACCTTTTTCCTGTTCCCTGGCTGGGCGGAGTAAGTCCATGGTAAAAGACGATGTAAAGTGAATGTCCAGAAATTAAAGCAGGTTCAATAGGTTTTGCGGACACAAGTTTTTAAAATTTTAAATGTTCAGTCATAAATGGCAATTATTTAACAGTTATATTTTTGCAAAACGTGAATATTTCGCTTTTTTATGTGCTATTTAGAATGCCTATTTTATAATAAAATTTCGGAAACTGCTCAAATTTTGTCAAGCAAAACGTAATGAACCCACTTTAATTTCTAGACATTCACTTTACCATGGTTTTACCCCGCCCAGCCACGGAAGAGGAAATGGTTCGCCCAGTAACCCAATTTTAATCGTAAAATAAAAGAATAAATAATTACCATTATTAATGAGGAAGTTGCAAATCCTTTTTAATGCTTAGTTTTAAAAGCTTTTATAGCACTTTGATTAAAGCCCCATTCCGTTAAAGTACGTTTGTTGGCCATTATTAAACTGCACAACGCTAAAACAAACCACAAACATAGAAAAACGGAATAAAATATTTGGTTTTTAAAAATATATATTTTTTACTCGTTTATCAGTCAAATGGCGTTGTTAAAAATAATAAGCCAAAGAAAACCTACCTCATCCACTTATCACACTTATCTCGTAATACATACCTATACATACAAATTTATAGATTTTAATTCCTAATACTTCTCCATATACTCCCTTGACCATATATATTTTATAAATTTAATTTGCTACAGGAACTAGAGCTTATTTGCTGAAGCAACTAAAGCCATATACCACAATAACTAAGGCTTATACAGGGTGTCTCGAAAGGTAAGGTCAAAATGGTAGAAGTGATAGAGTGAGCAAAAATGTTAATACTTCATATAAAAAAGTTCTATCGCGCTTTCTTAGGAATTTTTGACGTTTAAAGTAGAATAAAAAAATGTATTTCATTTATAACTTTAAACGGTTGCCCCAATAATAATTATATTTGGGCATTTAAATAAACTCATACCAGTGCTTTTTTCCAGAGGCAAATGATAGTGCAGCACCATATTATACAGGGTAAGACAAATTTTTCGTTTATTATATGCATATTTTACAGAGATTAAATATTTGACATTTTTGTTTGACCGTTTAATTCCTTCATCATTTTTGTACAATAAAGGTATACCTTATGTAAATTGATATCTTGGACCATTCTTCACAAATCGCATTTTAAAAACCACACATACCCCTATTTTGTATATAACAAAAAAAACCATTTTTGAGGAAAATATTAAAATGTGGTTAAAAATGGTGTTTAATGGCCTTTGAAACTTTCTAACATAAATAAAGACTGTTTTTTAAAATTTTACCATATTTTAATAATTTTCATGAAAAATTGACTTTTTATTACATACAAAATGGGGGTATGTCTGGATTTAAAATGCGTTTATATGAAAAACGGTTCAGGGTATCAATTTAAATAAAGTATACCTTTTTGTACAAAACTGATAGAGAAATTATACGGTCAAACCAAAATGTAATTTTTTTACCTCGCGTAAGAAATGCATTAAATAAACGAAAAAATTCGTCTCACCCTGTATAATTATGACTTACTGGCGCATCATTTGCCAATGGAAAAAGCATTGGTACGAGTTAATTTAAATGCCTAAATATCATTATTATTGGGCAACCGTTCAAAAAGTTATTAATGAAATACTATTATTCATATTCTAACTTTAAACCTCAATAACTCCCTAAGGAAGCGCGATAGAACTTTCTTTTTTATATGAAGTACTAACATTATTTTGGCTCACTCTACCACCCCTATCATTTTTGACCTCACCTTTCCGGACACCCTGTATATTTCAGCAAGCTACATTTTTTTCCACTTTAATTAAAGCTTAGGTAGTACCCTAAGTCCTCAAAATTATAACCATACAAAAGCTCTTCTAGTTAAGTCCATTAACATTACAATATTGATCATAATGTTGAGATATAGTAATACTGATAATAAGATTGAATATCAGTCACAACTAAGTCCATTGAGCAGTAAAAAGTAAATGACTTAATTACCATAATGTCATGGACTAACAGCGGTAACTAGACGACTTTAATAACCACACTACCAATACCAAATAATGGTCGCTAACATATCAGATATTTTTCGTTATTAAGCCGACTTAGTTATAGTAACTAATTTGGAAGTAGAAAGTCAACTTTAATTATGGCATTAACTGATCTTATCTGTCCTCTATTTAACCAAGATAATTTAGTTATGATTATTAAAACTTTAATTATGTTGCTAGAAATTTCTCAGTGTACTAGGTAGGTGATTTTCAATGTAAAATATTGTCAAACAGTATAATATACCTCAGTAAGGAATAGTATATACCGGATCAGCTAATAACATAACACATGGGAAATGTGGAGGAAAAGAGACAGTCTAACGTGAAAATGGCATGTAAACATGTCGTACTGATGTTTTACGTACATCCTTTAATAAGAGCGTCATAACTTTAAAATGTTACTGTAGCAACATTGCTTAGAACACTAATGTTAAATATATTTCTAGTCAAGGGCGAAAAACGCACTTCGGCACGTTTTAGGAAGGTCATTTTTTTTACGAGCGTAAGGAAAACATAAAAGCAGAGTTGTTTTATTTTATTTTTTATTTTAATACAATCCTACCTAATACCGTAACTTGTATGTATGTATGTATGTATGAGTAACATTATGTCACTCAAAATGTCATAGTTGTGTTCAGTAATCTGTAGCAAGTTATTATGGGGGAGATACACGATTCTACAACGGGTAAAAATTACTAAAAAAGTAATTTATTAAATTTAAATTATTAAAATTTATTATTAAAATGCATGTAATTTCGAGAAATGGTAATATTAACTGGCCGCCAAGGTCATGCGATCTGTCACCCTTGGATTATTTTCTGTGAAGCTACCTTAAATTTGAGGTCTACTAGTATACGCTACGAACGATTTGTGACCTTAAGCACCATTACAAATTAACTGGGTAATATGATTAAAAAAGTAATCAAAAGAAACAATATTATTTAGGTATAAAACTTAATGCTATAAATGTCTTTTTTCAATAAAAATAACAATAACTTACATTTTACTGGTAGTTATTACTTAAATTTGTGGCATTTTAAAGTTCTGGCGCTGTTATTGGTAAACCCTTTATCACCCTTGTGTTGCAAATTATTTAATTGTTTTATTATTTTTGTACATTACTTGTGTAAAAATGTACTTTCTTACACTCGTGAGTTTGTCGCGTGAAATTAGTCATTTTCCACACTTGGAAAATGACTAATATTATATATATATATATATATATATATATATATATATATATATATATATATATATATATATATATATATATATATATATATATATATATATATATATATATCGTTGTTATTTTAAAAACAAACACCATTTTGTTACAGACTTTCCAGAAAATGTGTTTACGTTAGAGAATTTAAGAGAGTTAGGATCATTTAATTTGATTTGTTAATTTATTTAAATGATTTACCTTTATTTTTCCAAGTTCTTTCAACACTTTCGAAGGTTTCCGAAACCGCCCGAATTATCAATTGAGATCTTTATGCCATCCTGTACTATGGAATTTTCGCAATATTTCTTCAAAATTCTAGATCATTTTTCATTCTTCCATATTACTATAAAAGGGCGACAGAAAACCTTCGAACGATTAGCATAGATTCGACTTTTGTGCTGTAAACTTCGAGACATTGACAACTAAAGATTTCGTTGTTGTAACAATAGTTACGTTCGATTGTTAATAAAGGGTATAAAAACGAGGAGGTGTTTTTATATACGAGGTGATTCGGAACAATATATTATTAAGAACATATTTTAATAAAGAATATAAATACTTAAAAAGTTGGCATTTCAATTTAAATAATAAAATATAATAACTTTTAAGTACTTTTAGTTAAACTAAAAGGGTTTTAAGGTTGTTGCTTGTTCAGCGGTATGACAAGTGCTTCAATTTAACAGTCCCACCTGGGCTATATTTCGGTACCCGGAGAACCTGGGACAGGAGTGTCAGCGACTGACCCCAGCTTTTTTGACTTTGATGTGAGGTAACAGCGTTTAACCTAAAAATTTTAGAAAAATAGTTTGGAACCTTTTTTTACCAATAAATAAAAATTCAAGTTTAATGCTGCAATATGGTTATTTTGCAATAAATTTGTTTTATAGACGTTTTTCATATTTAATCGGCATTTCTTAGTTTTTTCTCCTTCTCAATTTGCTTTTAGCATCATCAAGTGCCCAGTACTGGTTAGATTTTTAAAATAAGTAAGAATGTGTACATATATATAATCTAATGTAAAAAAACCATCAGGCGTTTGCAAATTTCGCGACGAACGAAAAAAATATATTATTTTTTTAAAGATAGCTTGCCAAGGTCTTATTTTACCCAAAAGCAAATTATCCAATTTCAAATGTGCCTTTTTGTTTGCAGGCCGCTTCACTTCATGTAAATTTTTTTTTAAAGATAGTACTAACTACTGTCAGCTTGTTTTTTAGTAGTTCATTGGTTATATTACAAACGCTGTTAGTTGCAAACACTTTATTAAAGAGCCATACTTGCCATGCAACCCATCCTAAAAACGTTGTTCAAGCCGGCGTAATTTGCAAAAATCTTTTAATTTTTGCATAAATACACTTCTAAAGGATCCTGTATAAAAGTCATAAAACGATAATAAAATATTTTTTAAATCCTACAAGTTATTAGCAAAAAAACTACTATGTCACTGCCCCCAGGTGCGACTGGTAATTGGCGAATACGTTGTAAAATTAATAGAGATGTTATGTCGCTTTTGGTAATAATAATATTTTATTAGGTATAATGATTTATTTTCATAACCTATTAGAGGTTGAAAAAAAATTGGCCCTTGAATTAAAAAAAAAAAAGTTAAATTTTGTTTATAATATACTATAAGGTTTTTAGTAGGTAGTTATAAACAAAACCACGAAAAAAAAAAAAGAATTGAGGCTACCAATATTCTCTATCACCTAGTATATGAAAGTTGTATAGCTGGTACAAGAACATGGTTGACTGTTTTAAAAATCTGAAGTCTGGAGATTAATAAAAAAGTGCGAATTCGGACTAGTCACATACATGGTGTTTCATCCTTGTTAAAAACTACTGTTAGGGAATAATAATAGGTCTATGACTTTCTGACAATAAAACAGCAACCCTAATAAACTAAATGAAATAAAAATAAAATCTAGAAGCACTCTTGCTATCACTTTTAAATATATATATATATATATATATATATATATATATATATATATATATATATATATATATATATATATATATATATATATGTATATCTTTTAAAGAAATCCAGTAGAGCCATTATTTCTGCTAATTAGCCAAAGAAACAACAAAAACGTTTTTTTCTTTTAGAATTAGAATTTCTATCCTATTTTGCTTTTAAACAAACACTTCGTGATTTAAAAATATTGAAAGTAATTGACAATAAAAAAAAGGGAATTTTTTAAACGTTTTACATAAAAATACATTCATTTTATTTTACATTTAAATTCTACACCAAATTTTCTTTTTAGTAACACAGCTCAGCGTATTGTTTGTTTTCAATATGGAAACCATCGATTTTCGTTGTTTAGAAAATACAAATTTAAATAGGTGGTATTTAAAATTTTGTTATATTATATTATTATTTATTAATTAATACTCTATCTTTATGCAGTGATAGTTTTGTTAACTTACCATGTATATTTGTGACTACTAACTAAATACCAGTATTATATAGTTCTGGACTAGACTTCACTCGATTTTGCTAAAGAGTAAAATTTTCTTACAACTCTTGATTGAAAAAATCCTTTATTGTGTACCTTATGAGCCACGCTGTATATTCATTTAAAAAAATAGCCTTTTGCCATCAGTACAAACACAAAAGATGTTCTCAATGCTAAACCTTTTTTTCCACATGATATGATAAATATAAATAAAATCTTTTTTTTCTTCATACATTTAGTTATGTTTCAAAGTAAAAAAAAATTAAAATAAGAAATTAAGTGAAAAGAAAGGCTCAGTCAAATATACGCCTTTACATACAAATATCAATTTTAGGCGTTCAACCAATTATAACCGGGGTTATAATTGGTGACAACTTTGACGTATTGTATTGTTTAAACGTCAACATAACCGATTGCTAAATACCGTTCTTAAATTGGTTCTTCGCCGCAAATTAATGAAAATGTTTCTTCATTGTTAGAAATAAACACCATGCTATAAGCCGCTGACTTCCTTGCGGTAACATAGCAGGTGTGCTAAATTTAACTATAATCGAATAAAATAAAATTTTAGAGGTTCTATCGCTACAAATTCACAACAGCACTAGCATACTGAGGGCATGAGCGGTCATAAGGGTGGGGGCATGGGAGCCATTTCCCCCTTTCTTCCCACATCCTTTGTAACCTATTAATTTTTTTAAACCTAAAAACATCTAATTGCAAACATAGGCATTTAATGATGATATGACCGCCCCTAATTGAGGGGAGCAGTCTGCCCTGGGCCCTGGTTAGAGGGCGCCCCAAATGCAGGTTCTCATAAAAAATAAGATACATATTAGGCTCTAGGAGCGTTGTTTTGTTTTTGTTTTTCTAGTAAAAATTACAAAAGAAAGTGCCCCAATCTCGGCAAAGTATATCATGTTAAGTTCAAAGGGGGCCCCATTTTAAGGGTAAGAACCTTTTTCTTCAATTGCCAAAATTTTTCCAACTAAAAAAAGGGGGCCCTGATCTTATCAAAGTACATCCTAATATGTTCTAGGGGGGCCTCATTTTGCCCTTAGGGGCCTTTTTTTTGCCTGTCAATTTTGCTTTTCGCCCATACCTCTAGGTACGCCACTGCAGCCTTAGCACAGTAGATCTTAAAAGCTAAAAGTGCTATTTTTCACAACAGCATTGCGTGACCTGCAATAATTTGGCAATATACGGATTTTTTTTAACAAGGTTTTTTTTTTCTGCCAATCGTCTACACATATTTGATGACCAACGAGCTATAATTATTTTGTAACTGCAGAAAATCGCTATTTTGGCTAATTTCTGCGAAATTATAAAATTAGTATATGCTTAAGCAAAGCTGACTACGGATTACTATTTAGAGGGAAAAATACAGGAAAGTCATCTATGTTATCTTTAGTTCAGTTTTTTATTTTGTTTAAAATATTGATATTTTAGCCTACCGATTCCCATTTTTTGCCCACTTAATAGACTCCACTGTATATTTATTAAAAAAGTTGCCCATTGCGGCCAACATTACTTGTATCTCACCATAATACAAAATATTTTTCAAGAGCTGGACCTTTTTCCACATGGTTTGTGATATGATAAAAAATAAATGTAATTTCATTTGTGTTAGGCTTTGTTCGTTATGTCTAAAAGTAAAAAAGTGAAATGATATGAAGAGAAAGTTCAGTCAACTACAAATGTGTATTTTAGAATTTCTGGCGAGCAAGACTAGGTTAAATAAAACACAAAATTGCATGAAATTGTAATACCTCAAATATTTTCTGCAGTTAAAATTAACTTCGTGTATCACACACTTGTAGTTTTAGGTATACAATCCTAATTAACATTACAATAAAGTGCCGTACAAATACCCAGGTGCGGACGGAATATTCCCGGCTCTACTACAAAGAGCCCTAAAGGAGATACTACCGCACTTAAAGGCAATATTGAAAGCCAGTTACACTCTGGGCTACATACCTACAAGATGAAAAAAGGTTAAGGTTAAGGGCATTCATCCCAAAGACTGGACGGCGCCCTCCAGACGAACCGAAGTCTTACCGCGCCATCAGCCTTACCTTTTTTTCAAAAACCATGGAGAAAAGTTTATTTAAAAAAAACACTATATTCTAAACAATTTGTATTCCAGTCTGCAAAATCTGCGATCAACGCTCAACAGAGCTCCGTTAGCGATATTGAAAAAACTTTCGCAGCGATGGAAGTGGCCTTGTCTGCATTCTTGGACATAGAGGATTCCTTTGACAACACCTCATATAAATCCATACAAAGAGCTGCAGTAACTAGAGGGATAGAGCCCTCAACAATAAAATTAATTAAATCATTGCTTAAAAATCGCATTGTTAGTTTGTCTATAGGGAACTCGACTGCCACGATCAGGGCGGTAAGGGGATACCCGCAAGGCGGGGTCCTGTCTCCTGCGCTCTGGTCAATGGTGGTTGATGATCTGCTTGTAAGACTGACTAAGACAGGCTTTATTGTACAAGGATATGGCGACGACCATCATGGGATAGCACGACTGCATTGTTTCTGCACGCATGCAAACTGCCCTAACCATCGTAAAAAATTGTGTACTGAGAAAGGACTCAATGTCAATCCAAGCAAAACCGTCATAGTACTGTTCATAAAAAAGAAAGCTAAATATAAAAGCTTCAACGCTGAACGGCAAGACGATAGAGCTCTCAAAAGAAATAACGTACCTGGGATTAGTATTTGACCAGAGACTTAATTGGAACTCATACTTAGAAAGGAACTACCGAAAAAGCTACAAGGGCATTATGGTCATGGCGTAGGCTATTTGGAAAAACATGGGGATTAGGGAAGCTGAAAAAACTACAAATGCTTGCCTGTCTAGGTATTACTGGGCGATGAGAACTACTTCAACCGCCGCCATGGAGGCAATGTTGGATTAATTGCTCTCGCTCTACTTGAGCGTAAGGAGCGAGGCCCTTCTTAGTGTCTTAAGAGTAATACAGACACGCAAATTAAAGTCAGGAAACCTGACTTGTCACATCAGAATATTGGAAAGTATCCAAACTAAGACTCTGACTACACCCACTGACACAATATCTCCAAAATCTAAAAATAAAATAATTTACAAGGTGTACCATTTAAAATAAGCGAGTTATTTCCACTCTAAGGTAACTAATATTAAATATTAGTTTCTGGACACCACTTTATTACTTTTGTTAAAAAAAAATAAAGTTAATGGCACGGGTAATATTCCAGCAATGTAACATAATAAACAAAGCTAAGCGTAAGTAAGGTAGGATATATTAAAATTTTGTTTGAGACCTTAAATTTTAAAAATCCTAAATATCTTAAAAACCTTACACTTTTGGGGACGGACGTAATTTCGACGCAGAAGTAATTATGTAAATTTTGCAACAAGTAAACTCGACGCACTAGCAAAGGGTTCATGGTAATGCTGCAGGTATTTTCGACGCATAATTTTTATGTTATCTTTACCTGTACAGGAGATAATTTAAACAGTAAGGTACCAAAATTCAAATAAAGTTTTTTTTTCAAAACTTCTTCAATCTTTGATTTTGAATATCTTTTTATTGGTTAGATTTATCTAAAAAATAAAAAAATATATTTTTGTGGAGAAATACATCTAGGTTTAATTAGAATATTTAAAAAAAAGCGTTGACTATACCAGAACTTACCATGACCTTCCAGCTATACTCTGTCTTTCGAGTAATATCAAGTAACAAAACACCGAAAATCGAAGAGTATACGTGCGGGGTCACAGTTCTGGTTAATTAAATCTTTTTTCCTTAATTAAACCATTATTTTCCTCTAACCTAAACAAAACTACCAAACTACCTATACCTAAATATGCTTTGAAAGACCCTATCGGATTTCGGACCTTTTCTTTGGCATAGGTAAAAAGGTTGTTAAGCGTCGATAATATAACCGCCGATTTTTGCTATAGAGATAGGCTGATAAAACTTACCTCATTCTTTTAACTATCCAAAATGGGCAAATATACATGGTGTTTCATTTATAAAACATAAGTTTAATATGGTTTTCTTTTTTTAAAGCACCCTGTGTAATTCTTCAGAATTTTAAATTTTGCTTTCAAAGTTTTTCAAATATTTTCAAGAAATAATATCTTTTTGTACTAGATGCCGAGGCGTTTGTGGTGAGCCGTCCTGTATATGTCAGTAGCCTTATTTTTGAATCACTTTGTAGTTGCCTTAATTCAATAATTACGTCAAATAGATATTTCAATAGATTTTTCGTACTTTAGCCGTTACATAATTTACAATAGATCCAAATAAACAGTTCATTGTAAGTAATCATTTTAATTTTAACTTAGCACATCCTGTAGGTGCGGTCCAAAAACTTAAACTGTCAAAACATATTAAAAGGTTAATAGTGAATAATTATTGGTATTCATTTTATGGTTTAACCATAATATATAATATGCTTGGATTAACACACTTTTTCTAGGATATGATTCGGACCACTCTGTAGATTCTTTGCGGATAAGCAAACTTCAAAACCAAATTCTATCTTTTAAACATATGTATTTTTTACAAAATAACCCAAATTTTGCATCTTTTATCTTTGTTTTTCAAAAGTGTATTTAAAGTAAAGTGATATAATGTGGTTTTTATATAATCCAGTGACGCCATTTTGGGCAGCCGTAAATTCAAAATATCACTTGTGACCCCCTAAATGTTTATAAAAATATTACTAGTAGGGATGAAACTCTAATATACTACAATCCTAAACCATTTCATGCCGATTTCTAATGCAAATGGTGCAGAGTCCTTTAACTACTGATTCTATTTAGGTGGCAAAAATATGCCAGAAACATTCATAACATATCAAGGTCAGATTTTCTTTTCTTGGAAAAAAGTGTAATTACTCTGTGTGGTATTTTGATTAACTCTTAAAACACCCATTTATTTAAAAAATTATAAACCAAAGCCCAATAATCCCTATCTTTTGTTCACTTAATGGCGTTGCGGCAAAATTTACTTGTATATCTTACTATAAACATAAAAGATGTTTTCAAAGCTTGACCTTTTTCCACATGGTCTATGATATGATGAAAATAAATGTAATTTCATTTCTCTGATGTTCAGTCCGTTACGCCTCAAAGTAAGAAAAGTAGAGTTAAAATTAGGAATTATGTGAAAAGAAACTTTCCTAAAACAAGCGGCATTACTGCGGCCATTACAGACGTGTATTTTAGAGTTTCTGAATGGCAAGAGTTAGCAGTGATAAATGGTCTTTGTAATTCTGCATTCATGTCACTGCCGCTCGGTCTTTTTGCAAAATATATTATAAAGACCAAGTTTTTGTCATTAAAAGTGGACATTCTGATAAAGAAGTGTAGATTTATGTACTGACATGTTTTACAGGTTAATGTGTAAATTTTCCTGGAAGATTTAAAATAAAAATCTAAACTTGACGTGTTTTTAATTTTTTAAAATTTTGTTCTATATATTTTTTTGTTATCTTTAAATATTACAAAGTTTAAAAATAATTATATTTTTTTTAATACAGGGCTAAAACCTAACATATTTATACAAACAATATTAGTTTTAATATTTTAATTTTACTAAATCGCAGATGTGTACCATTAACGGCATTATTAGGGGAGATCCGGGCAGCTCCGCCCACCTAAGCAAATTTAAATATTGTGAAATCTCAGCATCATTTAGGTCTTTACTAAAAACGGCGTTGATTGCTCAAATCTATTGTTAATATTGGGGTAATAAGTTAACGTTTTCAGTAAAATAACTTTATGTTTTTACGACACTACCTATAGGCGGGAATGCCCAATATGTTGGATAGCGCAGCCTACCTAGGGTGGACAAAGCTGTCCACCAATTAAAATATGTTTTACTATAAAGTAAAACTTACAAAACATAATATTTTAATAATGCAGAATAAAATACAGTCACCTACATTTTGATATATTAATGATGAAAATTAATACTTATGTATCGTAGTAACGTTTGAATTTTCATAATCATAAAAGAAAAAATATATCAACCTGCATGCAAAACGTTTATCGACGACTGAAGGATTAAAAGCGGTTTTGCGGAGCGCAAATCAGCTAAGTTAGCATTTAGGCTTTACTGTTTTTATTAACTGATAAATATCGGACCGATTACAGGTTGCGTTTGAAAATTATGACGGTGGACGGTGTTACCTGCTGGGCGGGGTTTCCTGGACCTCCCTTATTTACATAAAATAAGAACACAATATTGTTGTTTTATTGGTTTTTTTTTAACGGCAACTCTTTTAGAAAACTAAGTAATATTTTAAGTTTGTTAAATGCACTCATCAAAAACTGTATTAAAAACTAGGGTTAAATAGTCTTCAAATGACTTTGTTAAATTTTAGGGTTAAATCCTAATAATATTTTAAACCTTTTTTTTTTAAACATAATAAAATTTAAAAATAAGATATACAAGGTGGCCGCCGAGAATGCTCGGATATAAATTCAACAATGGAAATTAGAAAAAACTTTATATGAACATATTTCCTAACGTCTTACTTTTTAAACAATACGCTGTTAAAATTTAAAAAATATATTGTTTTTTAAAATAACTTTTATAATAATTTGAATATTTTTAAAAAAATTGGGGAAAGCCTTGTTTGCACCAAAAGACATTTGTTGGCATACAAAAAAAATATTTGCCAGTGTCGTCCATGAGAGGTTTTTTTAATATAAAAATGGTACGCCACTGCATTTTCCTAAAATAAAAATAATTTTTAGGATACCCATTCAGTGTGGAACAAATTTGATCACTGGACTTTTTATTAGATGCACGGTTTCGCGTAAATATAAAAACCGTTTCTTGGCATGATCATTTCGTATCGAAAATATCAAATTCTATAGTAAAAAAATTACCTTTGCTGTTTATTATTTAATTAGATAGGGATTTGACCATGCCGAAAAATAATTTTTATGTATTTACGCAAAAACTGTGCATCAAATAAAACAAGTCAAGAAATTGTGTCAAACTAAATGGAAAATTTAAAAAATAGTTTAATTTTAGGCGAATGCAGTGGCGAACCATTTTTTCCTAAAAATATTTACCTCCAACACCTTATGAGCGACACTGGTAAAATTTTTTTTTGTATGCCATAAATTTCTCTTGGTGCAAATGACGCGACCCTTATTTTTAATCATTGAGTTAATATAAAATTATAATAAAAAAACAATATTCAAAAAAACTAACACCCTGTAATTCTAAAACTAAGACGTTTAGGACATAGTATATGTTTATTTGAAGTTTTTTCCTAATTTTCACTGTTGAATTTACATCCACAGTTTCACGGATACCTCGGCGGTCACCCCTGTATTTGGGCCAGCCAAGCGACAACTGACAGGGTGATGTTCAAATCAGTCTCGCATTATTTTCAAATAAGAATGCATGCAAAATAAGCCTTTTTTAACCCCTCATCCTCCTTTTCGTTTATATCTTTGTATTTAGAAAAAAAATGCCAAAACATTTTTACCTCTTTTAAGGATAATAGTCGAGGCAATGAAGCAAAAAAGTTCATGCATTTGCTTTCAAAAATAATTTGCAAAATTTGTACTTAATTTTAACCCTTTACAAAACGGAAGTTGCATTGCCGCATCCAAAAATGCGCCAAGTTGGCGCCCGAGGGTTTTTGGAGGCGCTGGATTTAAATCTGGCATCGGCACCTGGTGCGCCCTAACCTGTATGCAAAAGTCATCTTCCAGAATTTTTCCAAAAAGGGTGCAAAAAACAAACTAAAGGTGCTAAATTTGAATCTAATGTCGAAAATGACTCCCCAAATACCCGGTGTACCAGAACCTAGCCCTGACAACATATCCGTGGCTTTTCCTGGCAGATTTGATAAAGATGATTTGAAAATCGTTATGCGAGTTTTGTTGGGGCACTGGATTCAAATTTTCGCCGAAAACAATCCCTGAAGCACTTGGTGCACCACAACCTGTCTATGAAAGTCGTCTTGAGGCTTTTTCAGACACACTTGAAAACGACCAACCGAAAATCGTAAATGTTTATGTAATTGAAGTTTAACAACTTTTATTCAACCCAAATTAACTACAATTCAACTATACCTTTAACTAAACTTAGTATTTAAAAGTCAAATTTTTCATTAGGTGACACATCGTTTTCTTCGTCATTCACTGACGTATTCATAAGTAGTACACATTCCTCATCTAAGATCTCTCTCTCTACCGCAATTACGTTTTTAACTGAATGTCTCTCAGTATTGGTGCAAGTAGAGGCTTCACAAAGTCTACCGGCAAGATTGCAAGAAAATTGTGCTTCCTGCAACTACAGCTCATCAGATTACGATCTCCTGCGTATCCACAGAATATTAGTTCCCCTTATATTCTTGGACGCAGGTTTAGGTCTCAGTTTGACAGGGACCAGTGAGTTGCTTTTCTTTCTTCACCCCAATTCTGTTGGGTCCATGGTCACCTCGTCTCCGTGTAGCCAATTTTGCACCTTGAAAATAGACCGTCTTTAAATGTTGTTGGAATTTAGTGTGGAAAGGGTAGTTTTCGATGTGAAATTAGGATGAAGCACCCCAAAAAACTCTCCCATAGGGAAGGAGTGCGCCTGGAAAATCCTCGGGAACGAGGTTCAGGGTCAAGTTGTGGTGCATCAGGTGCTCGGGGATTGCTTCGGACGCGAAATTTTGATTGAGCGCCCAAAACTCCCATAACGATTTTCGGTTTGTCTTCCTGATTCTGTCAGAAAAAGCCACGGAAATGACGTTCAGGGCTAAGCTTCGGTGCACCAGGTTAATGGGGGGAGTGGGGGCACAAAATACGCCAACAATGATTTTTGGTGCCGTTCTTTAAGATGACGTCCACGTTTAGGAGAGTCCCACGGAGATGAGGTTCGTCGGCATTTCTGAGCCACCTGGAGCTATGAATGATTTATTTGAACACAATTATCTTTATCTATCCGACTCCTATTCACAAAGTTATTAAATTTTTCATAAAGGCGTCTTAAAAAACGCAATTTTAAATACATTTTTGGCTGCAGCAATGCATCTTCCGGTTTTTATAGGGTTCATTATTTGATAAACTTCTTGAAGCAAACACGCCACTAAACATGATAAAATTGAGGTTAAGCCAGCCAACTATCAATTTTTAATTCATTGGGTTGGTAGTTTTAAAGCTTTGCATCAAATACTTGACGAAAAAAGGGACGTGTTCTAATCCTTCAAACAAAATTGGCAAGGCGACCTTAAATTTCTTTTATATCCAATTTTCTGTTTTACATTATGTAATTTAATTTTAGGTAAACTTGGTCCAACTTCTTCAACAAGAAGATTGATAAGTGTAAAACCAGCTTTACAAATAACTAAATTTTATTGTTTATTTAGGCTTTAGTTTTTTTACCCTATAATCAAAGACAATTAGGTTGAAACTTCAATTGTCTTTGCTATCATTTAAAGATTAGACGTTCTATATGTTTTTGTCTTGGGCCATTCGCGCTAAATTGGACACGATTATTGATTTTCAAATAAAAAGATTTATTAAAAGAACTGTAAACGTGTTAGGTACCTAGATTACACTGTACTTGATTTACAAATATTTTAAAGATTTTAAACAGTAATAGAGGAGGTATATACGCATGTATAAAGATATAAAAATAATTTTTATTTTATCAATTTAAAAGTCGAAAAAGTGACGAAAAAGTCCTTAAAATAAACGTTTGTGTTTGGTAATGGGCCATTTGTGTCATATTTTATTTATACATGGGAAAATCTAATAATACAAGAAGGCGACTAATATTATACAGGGTGGTCGCTAAGTAATGAGCAACTGAAGAATTGTAAAGTTAAAATATTGCGATTTAACTAATCTTACCTCAGGACAAAAGCTGATATTAACTGACATACAGGGTGTATTTCTATATTTCTATACTGCAATACTGCAGCACTTCAACATTTATATAATTTTTTAACTATCAGACGTACTTGCCATTCTAAAATTTTTGTGTTTAAAATATAAAGTACAATTAGCTTAATAACTAAGTAAAAAAGACTTTTTCACGACTGTTAAAAAATGCAGTTTTTTTAATAGTTAACATGAAGATAAAGTACTCCATTCCAGTACACTACAGAAAAAAAAAGTAACTTTTTTTAACACTTCGAAGCTTTTTTCACACTTTGAATTAGTGTTTTGTTTCCATGCCTACTACCATATAATATTCCTGTCTCTACCTACTTGACTTGTCTTAAATATCAATTCATGCAATGTAACAGTAAACGCGACATCAATTTAACCTAACAGTTAGGTTACCTTTGATTTCGTCATTATTTCTTTTAGTTTATGTGTCAATAGTTTTAAAATTTGACAGTTTGTGAATAAATTAAATAGAAATTATTTAAAATTAATAGTAATAATGAATTTGGATGCCTAAGAAATTGAAAAGGAATTTATACTTTTTTTTACAAAAATACATACAATTTTTCTAAAATTAAATCACGGCATAGTTATGAAGAGGATAGATTGTCTTTTAGAAAATAGGAAGGCCATGATTTTTTCTTGCAATATAATGGCTGTGCTGCAAAATTAAAATAAATAAGTTTAAATAAATAAAACATGTATAAACTGGTATTTGGGAAATTTTTATACGGTCGTAGCTATGTAACACATGCATACAGTGTCTTTTTTACTCGTGGGATTGCCGCATTCGCCTTACGGCTCGTGCTGTCAAACTTCCCATTTCTAAAAAAGTATTACTTTATGCACTTGTTACATAAATTATTATTTATTTATACCTATATTTATTATGTCCAACTGTATCAATAATAATGTATTTTTTCGAGGTTAAACTCTTAGCTTTTAAGGCCAAAACCAAATAATTTTTTTTTGTTTTAATATTTCAAGTCTTTTAAAATAAATAATCCTTTGATCTTTGCTTATCCAGAATAATGCCTTTTAAGTAGCTTCGTTTTAGAATCACTTTAGAATTTACAATAAGCCTTATCCCTTAAGATTATTTTGGAAATTAATACTATATTAAAAAGGTAAATTTTGTAAATGTAGCAATGACTGTGTTAACTCTTGGTAGAAAAACATTATTTATTTTTATTGATACTGTTGAATTGTAGTTAGGCTTGTTGCGTAATAGGGCAAGATCCCAGGGCCCCCAGACCTTTCTAATTTTTAAGAAATTAAACATATTAAATAATGTAGTGCTAGTATATACCATGCGTGTATGCTAGCTTGAGCCGATGGCTAATTTACAGATACCAGGTGCTAAAGGTCGATAAAGGTAGTACTTACTTTTCTTAAAATCTCAGTGCTAATTTTTACGTATATTTTAAAAAATATTATTAAAAATTCAAAATTTTTACTCGTCTGATACCAGATCATTTCGGCAGCGATAATTTTTACCAGGCGCTTTAAAACTTCCAAAAAATTAATGCAACTTTACTTACAATCTCAGTCTTGATTTTTATATATAATACTTGGGAAAATAATTTAATAATAATTTTTGCAAGAAGCTAGACTAATCAGAGGGGTCTAACACTTTCTTAGACATACACAAAGGCTTGCTATCCATACAATCGGGATTGTAGATACTTTTATAAAATTTGTTATTAATAATTTAATTATTAATCTAATTGGTCTTTAATAGTAATGAAGAACAATATTTAAATTTTTATAATTACCAATAATTACTGCATAATTAAAAATATACAGTGTGTCACAGGATAGGTGTTACAAGAGGAAAAAAGCAACATTTTTAAGTGTATAAACGTCCTTTTAAAAAATTGGTCGCATGGTCAAAAACTAATGAATGCCAAATTTTACTTTGATTGGTAATATACAGAGCGAGTTAAAACTAAAAATTCTCAGTAATAAACTAACTCTTTTTTAAAACTAGAACAATACTGTAGATAATCTAATTTTAAGTAAAAATTTAAAAATATAGCATAAAAGTAAAAAAAAAAGTTTTTGTCAGTTATTTACATTACGCATTACAACTTAAATAATGGGCAAAAGAGAGCGAAATTAAAAGAAATTTTTATTTTACTTTAATTGCTTACGCATTCAAGTTTAAGCGTATTGTAAAAAATTACAAACTTGTTTTTTTAATTTAATTTTTAAACTTTTGAACTTTACTCAAAATTCAATTCTCTACAACATATACTTATACAATATTTTTTAATTTTTAAAAATAAAAGTGCTTTACTTTTGGGAGTTTTTCATATTTTTAGTTATGACTTGCCCTGTATAATACCCGTAGGAGTAAATTTTGTTTGTCTTAGTTTTGAACCATGAGACCAATTTTCTTAACAGAACGTTTAAACACTTATAAATGTTCCTTTTTTCCTCTTGTAACACCTATCCTGGGACACACTGTATATTTTTAATTATGCAGTAATTATTGGTATTAATAAATGTAAACATTGTTCAAATTATTAATAACAAATTTTATAAAACTATCTACAATAACGATCGTGTTCATATACATAGCAAGCCTTTGTGTATGTCTGAGAAATTGTTAAGCTCCTCTGCGTGGTCTGGCTTCTTGCAAAATTATTATTGAGTTAGTTCCCCAAGTATTATATCTAAAAATTAATACTGAGATTGTAAGTAAAGTTACATTATTTTTTTGGAAGTTTTAAAGCGCTTGGTATAAATTATGGCCGCCAAAATGAGTCTGGTATCAGACGAGTATTAATTATTAATTTTTAATAATATTTTCTAAAATAAACATAAAAATTAGCACTGAGATTTTAAGAGAAGTATGTACTATTTTTATCTACCTGCACCTAGTATCTGTAAATTGGCCATCGGCATCGGCTCAAGCTAGAAAATATGCATAGACGCATGGTATATACTATCATTACATTATTTGATAAAAACAAATTCTGAGAAAATAAGAAAGATCTGGGGTCCCTGGGATCTTGAACTATAAGTAAGCTGCGGTACATATTTGATTTATACTTTGAAACAAAAGTTTTAACGTTAATTTATTATTGTAATGTTTATTTTATTAAACTTATTTAAATTTTTCTGTAAAAAAATATACATATCAATACAACATGCACAAGTTTACGCTTAAAGTTAAAATTTTTAATTTTTTAGTAAATACCAAACTTTATTTGGTTAATTTTTTTTAATGTTTTGGTTGCTATTACGGGACAGCACAGATTAACATACGCTACTCGGACAGATTTCGCAATGGCGCAAATTTGGCCTATCGAACGCCGGCTGGCCCTCAAAACTTAGTTTATACACTTAGGAAAGGCGATTTGCGGACTGTGGAACGTGTTCTAATTGTCCAACTTTAAATGTGTCGTTTAAAATTAACCAATTGGATCACATTTCGCAAATCGCATCACGCAAGTATATAAACTAAGTTTACGTGAGCTAGGCCAAATTGGGCCATTGGAAACGCAATGTATCCGCGTAGCGTCTGTCTGTCTGTATGTGATCACAGCTATTACTAAAAATAGATGCTTTCTACTTTTATAAACCTAAAGCCGCGTACAGACCTGCATACGCATACGTTGAGCGAAGACACATACACATGCGTGTGCAAATGTGGACGTCGCTCTCGTGGCTTCTCGCCGCATGCGTTGCTTCTCGCGAATGACTTGAACGCGCGTCACGTCGCGAGCCAGCCTGGTGTCGGTTTCGCTTCAAAGAAACATGCGTATGCGTTCGCGCTCAGTTTGGACAGAAACAATCGTCTGTTGTTGTATTCTCGGGATTTTTGTAGTGAATGTTTTTGTTTATTGATTAAAATGGAGTGATCCAATGAAGATTGCCTTATTGACCAGTATGAAAAATATCCCATATTATGGGATACAAGACACCGTGTATCCTTTCGGCGCTCTTGCCGGAGCGCTGTGAGCACGCAAGCATACGTACCAATAAAAATTTTCGACGAATGATTTGAGCACGCACGGTTTGAGCACACATGCGTGTGTGTAGTTACTCAGCGTATGCGTGTGCAGATCTGTACGCGGCTTAAGATTTCTTTTATGTTTAACACACACACTTAGGTCCACCTTATCGGTATACTTATAATAATTTTCTCATTTAGCTACACCTGAGACCTGAGCGTGCGTGGGGCACTTAGGTTTAACTGTACAGTTTCAACTGCTTAGTTATTTTCCTCTGGTCAGTGGGAAAGTTTTAAGTTTAAATTACGCAGCTATATAGACCTGAGAAATGAGCGGGTGGGGTAATCAGGTTTAACTGCACGGTTTTTTCCTCCCGTCGGCCAGAAAGGTATTTAGTCACAGCTTTTTTCTAATATAAACATTTAGAAATGCAAGTATAAAATATAATAATTTGAAATGATATAATTTAAATAAATGCCTAAATTAAATAACAAAATACGGCATTTTTCGCCACATTATAAATTGTTTCGTGTTTATTTTAATATTTTTTATGACTTTTTTTCGAAAATCTAAATATCTAATCTAATCTAATATATTATATAAAATGCTAATGTACGTTCGTGTGTTCACGATTTTCGCTATCATCCGCAACTCCGATCGACTTCCCGTCGGGGTTACAAATACCCCTTGGTCTCCCATTGTGAGTAAGGGAGTTTGGTCGGGGTGGGTGGAAGTGGGTGGTTGTGGGTGGCAAAAATGTAAAATATGTGTAGTGGCGCCATCTGTTGTCGAGTAGTTGAACTTCATTCAGAACAACGGTTATTTGGGTCTCATATAAACTCCCGAGCGAAGCCGGGAATCATAGCTAGTATTTCTATATTCTTTTTTATTTCTTTCGTTGATAAAATATATTTTACAGGGTGATTTCTTATTGCGGTAACAAAGTTTAAAGGTTTAGTAATGAGAAAATTTTTTGAATTTTTTTACTTAATTATTAATTTACTTGTTCATCCTTTTACTGGATTTGATTAAGGGTCATTCTTGGGACCTAAAAACTGTAAGAGATATTAATAAGGGCAAAGTTTAATTAGGAGTTAAAAAGCTCCTGTTTCGTTTTAAAATTTTAAAAATTATCCCAACTTTTGGAAAAATTAGTGTTCTGTTTTTATGTTGTTATAAGGTTATTTAAGACACTGATAAAATCCTAAAAGCACTTTTTACTAGCAACCTTTAGACCTAGAGCTCTACGAGATTTCTAAATATATTTTAAATGCGTCGTTTTGACTTTAAGAAACCATTATCAACTATATAAATATTTTTTTAATTGGCTGATAAAACAAAATACCCCATATTCGATGGAGCTTTTTTTAAAAAATATTATTGCATAACATACAAAAATAAAAACAAAATCACAAATTTTTGTTTTTTTTACAGATATTTCTAAAAGTTTTCGAAATTTCTTTAAATTCAGAATGACACATTGAAAATCTCCTTACTACTCATCTTCACCCTAATTTAATATGGGACACAGGGGGCCATTTTATACTTCTGCCTGGGTCAAATGGTGCCCAATCCAACAATGTTTTTTTTTACTACTATTTTCGGTCGACCAAAGCAAAATAACTGCACATTTATTTCTTTCCCGTTGATTGGAGGCGATTTTTGATTTTGCTCAGGTCGCCTGAACGGATTATAAAAACTGTACAGTTTATCACACACACTAAGGTCTACCTGCGCAATTAAAACTGTACAGGAATACCGGTCAGGTCGACCTGAGTGTCTGTGCCCAGCATTATGAAACAAGCGATAATAAAAATGTTGCAATTTAAATTTAGTGTTAAAATTATTGATGTGCTGATATTCAATAATTTGCCTAATTTATCGTTCACATAATTTATTAAATTTATTAAAAATATCTACTACTATCAGTAATTTTGCTCAACAAATATTTATCTTATTAGATTTTTATAGCAAAAGACAAAAAAAATGGTACCTCATCTTAATAAAAGAATTCTAGATGGGAGACGATTTTTTCCTGATGCGTTACAAATTTATAAAAATTTAATTTAAAAACAATAAATTTGGTTAAGATTACCCCTTAAAAAATAAATTTTATAATTAAGTAATTCCTTTAAAAGTACCTAAAGGCACTTTAAAAGAAATATTATTTTATTCTGTATAGATAATCCTAGTTTTCTTTAACTCTGGATACTACTACAGTGTTAATAAAATTTTAACAAACGTTTCTTTTTATACGTTTACAAAGATTGTTTGTTTTATTTTCGGTTTGAAAAGTGTTCCCTGTTGACATTTCTGGATTATCCCTTTCTCGGTTGAGTCATAAAATAAGGCAGTGCTGCTTTCTTACAATTTAAAAATGTATAAGCCTCGAAGTCTTTCATAATGTGCTTTTATTTTGTAAAAGCTTGTAATTTTAAATTTAATGTGTTTTATAAATGGCATTTTATAATTCCGATCTCAGTCGAAATAAACACTTTTTTTAAATAAATAAACCTACTTAAAAAAACACAACTTAAAATAATGAATAAACAAAAATCTGTAAGTATTAAAATCTTTTGCATATGTGGTTATTAACATATAGTAGTTTAGTGCATAAATGTTATTACCCGACTTCTTTTTTTATTACATATTATTATTTTTTTTATTTAATATTTTTACCTTTTTGGTGGGTTTTACTTATTTTTTGAAGTCGGTTTAATTAAAAAAGGGTGTTAATTTTTTGTTTTCCAATTTATTATTATAACCATTTAATCAGTAAAGATACACTAAAAATACTACCAGTACCTCTTTCATAGACATAAGTAAATTTTATCTCGATGAATGTCCATCAAATTTCAGAACTCGGTGATAACTTTCACCTAAATTATACAGTACATGTCTTTAATATCCCCCCTCCTTTAATATTTTAAGATAATCAACTTACATAGTTAAAACTTGAGAATATATGAATTTTGGGCCGCCCCCAGAAAAAGTGGCGCCTAAGGCGGCTACGATTTTGGCGTCCTAAGCAAAAAATTAAGATTACCTTTACAGCTAGCACTTTTTAAATAATATTTAACATGATGTAATTTATTGCTATGTAATTTAAATGGGTGATTTGGGGCTTATTTTAGGTTAAAAGGTTTGTTTAAGATTCAGCTAAAAAATTTGGTTTATAACACAGGGTAATACAGTTTGCTTTATTACTTTTAACAAATCAAAAAAATACTTCAAATGACGATGACGTTTAAGCAATACCTTCAGGAACTGCCGGTTGGAATTAATTTATTTGAAAGTAAGTAATTTGTTTTCTGGATAAACACTTAAAAACGTCAATTTTTTTGTAGTAGCTATTTTTCAGGTAAATTTATCTAGACAGGGTGAAGGGTGGCCCAAAAATAAACAAAGACCCAAACTTAATTTTTTTAACTGGGAGTGCCTTTTTTTCTTGTGAACTTGAATTTAAACTATGGTTTTATATAGCATCAACTATTGTCAAAAAACAATTATCATCGTTTTTGTTTTAACTTGTAAGTTGGAATATGAATAAAATAAACTTAAAGTTCCCAGATGAATTTTTTGGAAATGCTTAGACGGGTCGATATTTATTTTTGACTGAGGTAATTTTTTTGTAAGCCTTTGTTTACACAGTGGTCCTAAAATAGGTTTTAACCATCAAATTAATTTTTATAAACCTATTTTTTAATAATATTTTTAAATTATTTATGGAATTCGAACGATATTCCTTAAGTAATGTGCTATAACTAACGTCAACATATATAGGACGTGGTACATAAAACATAGTTAGAATTTACTGCAAAAATGTAGATTAGGCATTTTTATTTAAAAAATTAGATTGATGTACTTTTTTCCTTCCGGAAACCCTGTATACATACATTTGTCACAAAAAAAACAAGATTATCTTATTTAAGCGTTTTTTCAAAACTACCTTTAATTTTAAATTTGTTCCAACCCACGAATCCTTAAGGTATAGCATAAACGGTATTTGTAATTTCCTAATTAAAATAAAAAAATAGAATATTTGTTGTCGCGTTTTACCTGACCTGACGAAGTTGTTTTTTATTGGCCAAAGTTTATCGACGACACAACTGTATACATATTTCGAGTGAGGGCGATCGGACAAAATATTAAACCTGTAAGAACACTAACCTAAAGCTGGTTTAACACTTATCAAACTTCTTGTCAAATTTTTGAAGCAGTTTGTTTTATACAGAAGTGTAAAATAAGAAATTATTTGACAAACTTCTACAGAGTAAAAACCAAACACTACACCAATTACGATAAAATTAAGGTTAAGTAGTTTCCCGCTTTGCCAATTGTCAATTTTTAATTCATTGGGTTGGTAGTTTTGAGGTTTTGCATCAAATATTTAACTAAAATGGGACGTGTTCTAATCCTTCAAACAAATTTGACAAGGTGACTTTAAATTTCTTTGATATACAATTTTCTGATTTACATTATCTATGCAATATTATGGATTTTATAAAAAAAAATCAAAAACTAAACAAAATGGATATTGTGGAGTTTAATCAGCTGGCTTTTTTCTCGCACCATCCAAAAATATAAAATTTGCACAAAAAAGAGTGGCCATATCTAAATTAGCAACCTAATACTACAAATAACACTGGAAAAATTGGATAAGAGATATTAGGGATTTAAAAAAATCAAATTTGCCACCATGTAGGTATCTCGAAAACAATGCAATTCTGGATCCATGTTTATTTACGAGTAAGTTTTTTTATTTTTAGTAATAGAATCTGCCTTTAAATCCTAACAGCATTTTGTAACACTATAGATTAAAAACTGCTTATTAATTTTCTTGAAGAAAAAAAAAAGGTAAATATATTACAATTTGATATTCTGAAAGATTACTGTTTTCTTTTAATACTGAAATATTGGAATTTACATTTTTTTTTAACAAGTAATTTATTAATGCCCAATTACATAATTATTTACTCTATTTATTTAACTAAAAATATAATAAACGATAAACGGAAATACTTTAAGACCGTAGACTGGACCAAAAAATAAATATTTTAGACCCTATTATAAAAATTTCATTTATGATGATAAAAAAATATTATTAAAGTTAGGGCCTTTAATATTAATATTAATAAACTTGCAATTCGTTGATGTGCAAAATTGAACCAACACATATTCTTAAATAAAATCAAATTCCCTACAAAAAGCTCCCTCAAAAGTTATTCGACGCTAAAAAATTGGACAAATTGCTTTCGGATTTAGCTTCAACGTCGAATAAGTTTTGTCCAAAGTCCGATTACATGAAAACGGCCTATTTGATAAAAATTTACAGTAAAGCTTTTTATATAGGAAATTTAATTTTCTTTAAAAGATGTGTTTTTTTTCACATTGTTGTCAAAAAATGTTAGTCGCGAGGATAGACCTGTTAATGTTAATATTAATGGGTAACACAGATAAAACCATATGCTTTATTATGAGTCCATTTTTTAATACTATAGGGCATTTTAAACTAAAAGTTATTTTAAGATTATTTTGCGAATCGACGATATACTCCGAGCTACAGGGATATTTTTAACCTATACGCATAAACTTGAAAAATAATTGCTAAGCACAAAGAATGACTAAATCACAATAATAACTCTTATCGTGTAAAAAGTAAACCTACATGCTATTACTAAAAATAAAGGAGTGCTAATTGAAATATTAAGAATTATTATAACCCGTTAATTTGTCTAGTTTTTACAGGGAACAAAAAATTCACCTGATTATTCAATTACAAAGAATGGTGTACGATGTTTTTTTCATTAGGAGTTAATATTTGTATTTAAAATTTACTTTCTTTGATTAATTTAAAATAATTAAATATATTCATAACTAAAAAAATACATTTTTTTTCATTATTTGACCTAAGCAGTGTTTTCGCAAGTTATTGCGTATAGATTAAGAATCACCCTGTGGACTAATAATATTTCTAGCCAAAAATTAATTTTTGTCAATAATTATATTATTCAGTCGGTCAAAAGCGAATGGGTAATAATTAAATATATTGTAATTTCTTTTATTGAACAGAACCAAAAAGGTTTTTTTTCAATTGGCAAGAAAAAAATGGGTATTGTAATTATTTCTAGATAAACACAGGGGAAAAAAGAGGAGTACAAATAAAATGTCCTTATTTTCATTTACACACATGCTTTATCCGCTATTTTCTCGGCGTCTTTCGAGTCCTCTATCACAAAAACCAGTTCAAAGAAGAAAAAATAAATTATTTTTGTATATATGTGTCGGTTTTTCTTTTGTATAGTTTAACTTTCCAGAACAAAAGATCTAACTGGAATTAGAAAACTTATAAACGGTTGGCTTTGAAAAAATGTGTTTTAAACTTGTAAAGAGTTTATTTACCCAAATTTACCTAGTATAAATATTTATAAGAATAAAAAAACATTCTTATGGACTAAGGTGTCCCTATTTCTTTGTAACTTTAAAGCTAAAAATACAACAAACCCCTAAAAATTTAATAATGCTTAGGTATTAGATAAAAATTGAAAATTTTCTTGCACTTGTTTGCATTTAAATAAAGTTAAATATTTTTCCCATTAAGGCAAACGATTAACATCAGTGTCGTATTAAGCACTAGGCTGACTAGGCTACAGCCTAGGGAGCCATAAAAAATAGGCGCCAGAAAGGGGAGATTTAAAAAAGTTGTATGGCGGGGTGAGTTTCTTGGTCGATTTTGATCTTCAATTTGATTTGGAAATAGGGCACCCTGAAAGAAAATAGGCGCCACGCAATAAATGACCTTTTTTTTGCTTTTTAATTTTAATTTCAAGTAGAACGCCCTGGAATTAAAATAGGCGCCACGCAGCAAATGCGTGACGTGTTCGCCCATTCCGATAACTTGTCCGACAAGAAAAGTGAAGCGTTTGCCCAGTCCGACACCCGAAGCATTTGACATTGACAGTCTAGGTAAGCGCCGCATGCATATATAACGGTATGACTATTCGTGGTAGACTCATCAAAACGAACCCCCTGAAAAAGTTACTAAAGTGTTCTTATCATAAAGTCCATTTTATTACTGGCCCAGAGACTAATATACCCCAGTCATCTTAGCCAAATTAAAGGGTCAATTTCGGAATCTTACGGAATGAGCTAAATAATTGTACATACCCTTATTTTTGGTACAAAAAATACTTTTCAAAATCCCCCTTGATATCGTGTGAGGAACTCTAAATATGACAGGTCAAAAGTAAAAAAAAACATTTTTTTTTTGCGAATGTTCTGTTTCCTTTACCTCTAATCGATTTAATGTTTATTATAAAAGTTGTAGAACACAAAATTCTTTACAAACTTGGCATCGCATTTGGCATTTCCTTGTCTGGTCAACGGATCCGAATGATAGATGGCGCAGAATGTAAAGCGCTTTAGTGTATATACCTTAGCACGTTATCTACCGTGATTTTTAGTCTAATATGTCATCTTTTACTTAAGTTTTACTAAATATCACTAAATTAACTATGTCGTTTACGTACTTACCAGAAATAATGAAGAAATTACGTAAATTATTTTTAATATATATGTAGTATATTAAAAATAGTTTACGCAATTACTCTATTATTTCTAATAAATACGTAAACGACATAGTTAATTTTGTGATATTATATTGAACTAAAAATCAGGATTGACTGCGTGCTTTATAATTAATATAAATACGTATTAGAGGTAAAGGAAACAAGATATTCGCAAAAAACTTATATTTTTGACCTGTCATATTTCGAGTTTCTTACACGATATTCTAGGGGATTTTGGGAAAGTATTTTTGTTTCAAAATAAAGCTATGTACAGGTATTTAGCGTATTCCGTAAGATTCCGAGGTGAAAGCCTTTTACACGAACATTCTGCCATTTTTTTAGTCAGATAAAAATAGGGAAAATTAAAAGATTACCATGATTTAGGTTTTAATGGCATTGTTCCATGATCTATACCATCAAACGCTTTACTTAATTTAGTGTTTGTTGGTGCTGCTACATAATTATTAAAAGGTAATATTATAAAATATAATTTCCAAAGAAATATTTTTTCCATGTTTATTAGTCCAGAATTATGCGATGTGAAATTTATTTTATTTTTAACATGTGCCTTGTTTTACAAATTTTGGTGATTTATTTTAAATATGCTTACATTTTTGACGATATAGAAAAATAGTTTACAGGCGCCATTTGGAAAGATGTTTAATTTGACAAGAATGACATCTTCAACATAGGTTGCGTTTTAGCCTGACGTTACATTAACTTTAAATAGTATAATATCCGATTAGGAAGCTATCCACCTAATAACCAAAATTAATAAAAACGGTTTTATACTATGGATAGTATTCAAACAAAGGTATCGCCATAGGGTTGTCTAAAAAATTATGGTTAAAGCTATGACCGATTAAAAACCTAAGTTTTAAAATTTTTGTATAACGTCAATCTTTAGTTTTTTATTCCACAAGTCAGTACTAATAATCAGTAATTCTTTTTTCTTTAAATTTATAAATAAGTAAAGCTGTTAAAAAATTTTAAATTTTAAACTTTAAAAATGTTTTTGTTACATTCTGTATTATTTAAAATTATAAATTTTAATAACTTGCATTAGCATGTATTTAAAGCCATTATACAAGGTGGGTCAAAAATGTTAAGGTTATTTTTTAAATTAGATATAATTCTAATCATAATTTTTTAATGCTTTTTCCCGAGATACACGGTGTTAAAGTTTTCAGAAACAAATGCATTTTTATCATAATTTTCCTACCACTCAAGAAAATAACACAAAATCTTGTACACTTCTTTTGACCACTACATTTCATTTTTTGCTGTAAAACTTTTTACTAGTTGCATTCGAACAAGATTTGTATTAAATTTTTTGAAGAAAAAATAGTACGCCACTGCTTTTTCTTTGAATTTTTCGGATTTCGTTTAAAAAATAAAAGTAATTTTGCTGCATGGCAAAATGGCTAAAATTTCATATAATATTTTGTATGCAAAATTCGTTTTTGTCTTATTTGAATTAAATTAAGGTCAAATTCTTGCATTACAACAATTTTTTAGCCACTAAAAAGTTGTCGTTCATAAGAAGCTGTCACAAATTCAAAAAGTTACCTAGAAATAAAACACCATAACATAAGATTTTTTCATCAAAATGCTTTTTTAACGAAAAACGTTTGTCGTACGGTAAAATATTAAGAATTCAAACTAACCTTAAAGTAAATAAGTGTTGTAATAACAACTTAGATTCGAAGAAAAAGTAGTCGCGTAGTAATTTTTCTTAAAAAAAAATCAGTACAAACCTTGTTCAAACGGCACTGGTGAAAAGTTTTTAAACATTTTTACGGCAAAATGTGTAATGTAATGGTAAGACAGAAGTGAACCAAATTTTGTGAAAATATCTGAAGTGGAGAGCGAGTTAAAAAAAGGCTTTTTTTTTCTTAACACTGTATCTTGGAGAGAAAGCATTTTCAGACATAACTTTATTTAAGAAACTTACTTATTTTCTTGCATTTTAAACAGTCTTTAACGAAAAATACAAACAATAAAATAACCCTATATAAATTATACACAATTTAATTTAAAAACTTTTTAAATTTATAATTAAAAAAGTGCAAAATTGTGAGATACTCTTAAAATTGTGATTATTTAAAAACTGTGTTTTGATTTAAAGCACCTCAAATACAGTCTTCGGTGCTAATAATTTTATGTTTGTTTAGGGTTGCCTCTTTTCTTACCTAAAATATTAAATTATTTTAAACAACATAAAATAATTGGCTATTTAAAATAAAATGAAAACAAATTTGCTTTTACCTCTTTTACCAAATAAAGTTTTAATTTGCCTTACACATACACACATACTGTAATAAATTTTGATTTCACTGTAATCAGAAGTCGAGCAAAAAAACAAAAAAAAATTATATGATTCATTTTATGGATCCTCTACATTTTCCCACTTGAGCAATAACTCTTCGGTTTTTGTGCCAAGACCACTCGCATACATACAAAGAATTGCGTTTATGTTGTAAAGATTGTTGAAAGTTTATGTCATATAAAATAAATCAACTTGAAAAAGCATTTTTATAGGTTAAACATTAAAAGTATTTATTTTATTTATTTAAAAATCTTACTAGGTATAAAAGTATGTGTATGTGTGTGATTGTTTTTAACTTTATGCAATTTAAAAAAGACGTTTAGCCAAAAAAACCTTATTATTTTAAAATTAACATTTTGCTTAATTATACGGGATGTTTTCTAATTGCAGTAAAAAGTGTTGTAAGTTGAGCTACATATTTCAATAAACATTTTTTTAAATAGGTCTGGAATCTATTTTCGATAGATAGAAGTTCAACTTAATCTTTAATATTAATTTAATATCCCTAATATTGCTTATTAAATTTAGATAAAATTTGGCAGCCTTATTAGCAACAGTAAGAGGGTTATTAAGTTCTACCTTAATTAAATTTTGTAAGTCCAGTGGCGCCTTGAGTGACACATAAACAAGTATTTTTGAAAAATACACTTACAGCTTTGCTGCCTTTAAAAACAGCATAATTATTCATTACTTCAACTGCGTTATAATAAATAAGTTATGTTATGTATTGTTCCATATACTTTTTGGTTTCGCTAAAACACATAAAAGCAAATATCTTTAAAAGGGTTGCTCGAATCCATTCTTACTAAGTATACCTTTTTTGTGTAGAAAGCATAGGGAAGTTTACTGGATTACTTAAATAGTACATAAAGAGTAGCACAAAAAGTTAGGAGTTTTAGAGAAATTTTAAATAGCGTAGCTAGCCCCTTAAGCTTACACATAAAAATTAATATCAGATTGGAATAGCTTATGTCTCAACTCATATAAACCGAGTTTCACTAAAATATTTAAACCATATCGAAAAAAAATATTTATTATTATTTTGACACCCTGTATCCTCCTTCCGTATTATCAACTTTTGGATATAGGTATGTGTGAATAAATCTTAATATTTTGACATAGGGTGTCTGTGGTTTTTCTGTGTACCAATAATTAGCGGACACCCTGTATTACTTTGTTGGGTATAAACTCTAGTTTATCGCATTTTTTAACTTTTAAATATTTTTATTTTTATTTTCAATTTTGTATACAGGCTTAACGTAGGCAAGCACCTATTCTAATAGTTTATACGTAAACAGTTGGCCTAAACATGCTATCCACCAAAAACATATATGTAAAAAGGTGAGCCAAGTTGGCTGTGGGTTTCGCCGCAAAAATAATTGAGATCTAAAAGAGTGCGAAGCTCTACAAAATCCAAGTATGTATTCATAGGAAAAAATACCATTATGAACAAGTATGAACTCTATTTCTTTGTTTTATTTAATACGTATACCAATTGCTGTTATTTAAACATACAAGATTCTAAAGTAGGTTAGATTTAAGTTGGCCAGTTTTCATTACATTATTTTATAAACTTACCTATTCAATTTAGGCGGCAAACTGCCGCCGAAACTTGATTTCTTGACCAAAACTGGCAACTTATTTTTGGTATGTTATTGTATTAACATTCTCTTTGCTGTTTTATTTTTAAAGATGACCAAACTTTTTTTTCGTACTGTCAGCTTTTATAGTAATAATACACAAGGTTTTTTAGAACTTATCCGACCAACTTTAAGAGCTAATTCTACAATAAAAAAAAAAAGAAAAAAATTTCATATGAACATATGTCCTAAACGTCTTAGTTTTTGAACCACTGGGTGTTACTTATTTTTTTAAATATTCCTTTTTTTTCTTATAACTTTTATACCAATTTATATATTTTTAAAAAATTTGAGGGACGCCTCCTATGCACCAGAAGACATTTTTTGGCATATAATAAAAAAAATAATTTTGACCAGTGTCGTCTATAAAATGTTTAAGGTTAGTATTTTTAAATAAAAATTGGCAAACCACAGCATTTTGTTAAAACATAGTTTTTTAAATTCCCATTTACCTTGGAACAAGTTGGATCTCCTGACTTTTTTTATTTTAGGCATGGTTTTCGCGTAAATAAATAAAAACCATTTTGTTTTTTACTGTAGTATTTGATATTATTGTTACTAAATAAACAGAGATACCAAAAAGTTTTTTATTTATTTACGCTGAAACCAGACATTAAATAAAAAAAGTTAGAAGATTGAATTTGTCCAAACTGAATGGAAAAATATTTTTATTTAAGAAAAATGCAGTGACGTACCATTTTTTATTAAAGATATTTATCTTAAACCTCTTATGGACGAAAGTGGTATTATTTTTGTCTTGTTTGCCAAAAATATGTGTTTTGACGAATAGGAGGCGCCCCTAAATTTTTTAAAAATATCTGTATTAGTATTAAAGTTATGGTAAAGAAAACAATAATTTGGTAAAATATTTAACACTCTGTAGTTCATAAACTAACATGTTTAGAATATGAAATATGTATATTCGTATGAAGTTTTTTCCTATTTTTATTGTTGAATTAGCCCTTAAAGTTTGTCGGATAAATTGTAAAACACCCTGTATTTTAATTAACGCTTGACCTAAAAAGAGAACATTAAACATATTCAGGCATCTGCAATAATAAGAGGGCATGGCGTATTTTTGTAAAATAGAAACATTTTGTAATTAAACAAAAAATGTGTATGTGAGCAGGCAGCAAAATGTAGTAAGAAGATTTTACGCAAGAAGTATTTTAAACATAAAAACGTAGCTCTACATACAATTTATGATCGTAAAAAGTGTTTTAAACTATAAAAATGCCTCAACAACTTTTATCACATTTATATTTTATCGTATACGAAGTTATTTTCCTTTAACTGGTTTCTAGGTGGGTTTTTGAAAAATAAAGTTTTATAAGGGCATTGTTACACGCAAAGTCGTAATGAGGGTTTATATTTTTTTAATAAAAGAAGTGAAAAATAAACCCACTCTAAAAAAATAAAACTGGAAATATTTCAACTACTTGACTAAGGTATTTTTAAGGAAATGTATAGGTATTAAAAAGACCGAAGTTATAGGAATTTTTATTTTTATAAGTTAACCACTGTTTCCTTGAGACCCTGTGTAATCAAGATACATTTTATAGTAATTGCCGCCCAGGCAACATCAAAGAACATCAAAATTGGGAAATAGGTAGATTTATAAAAAATATCCGACATTTTCTATTTTTTGAAAACATACTACAATATTTTCCAAATTTAAAGATATTAACCTTTACCTAAAAAGTGTAAGAATGTAAAGAGAAATGTAATAAAAATATAAAATACAGGCACATTTATTTTAAAAAATATAACTTTATGTTGTCACATTTTTGTGAGCAATCCTGTATACATTAAAATATCTTTAAAATGTGAAGTTTATGTCTGGTTATATACCTACGAAAAACAAATTAAAAAAGTTTTAAGAATAACGAGAACATAAGCTTTGGCAGACTTCTGACTCACTCTGTATACAGGGTGGTTTAAAATTTGAAAAATTGGTGTGATTAACCCTTAAGTTTTAGGGGTAAATCACACCTACGCCAACAAAATTATTTAATACTTGAATTTAACAAAAGGTTATTTAAAATAAAACATCAAAAAGTAAAAATGACAAGCTGTCATATCAAGGAATAATAGCAAAGGCTTCAAACTTGACAGTCGCAATTAAGGTTTAACCTTTAAAATAGGGTTTCACTAGACCCTTCTTTCCATTTAAGATTTTGGGGATGGGTGTTATCCCTGCTAAAGGGTTGCAGTTCAGGTGGAAAAATGTTTCTCTCTAAAATGAAAAATTAACATGTCCAAGTATTTTCTCTTATATGACCCGGAGTGCCAAAAATTAGCTCTGTGTCGTTCTCACATAGCCTACCATTTATGTTGCCTAAAAAACTAAAATTTTTGTTATTTTTGTGTTGCTATTTTTCCAAGGGCATGTTAAAATTAATTTACCATATGTATTAAATTAAAAATAAAAATTTGGTTTAGTTTATTTATTTAGTTTAATATATTTAACCTGTTAATACACTTTTAAAGTAAACATAGAACGAAAGCTTTCACGGTCAACTAAGGAATCTTGGTTCTTGGGTTTGGAGCTTGTCAAATTAAAATCGTTTACCTACGGTTTCGCCATCGATTGCACAAGGCATCTTTAAGGATCTTTATTTTGAGAGATTGGAACACTGAATGACATTTATTGTTGCAATCGATGGCGAAACGTCTAAAAATTATTTTAATTTGACGCTATCCAAACTCAAGAACCAAGATTCCTTTAGGTTTTAAGGTTTTTTAAATAAAACTAAACTAAAATAAACTAAAGTTTTATTCGTAAATATTTATTTTTACATTTAATTTAAGTAAAATAGGGTTCAAGACGACAGCATTATTTATACGAAATAATGTGTAAATTGGACATTCTTTGCACGTTTCTCATCCTGGAAAAGCATATTTTCGTAAACGTACAGCGGAAACTGACCGGTAAAGATCGCATCCAGGGCGGAATTTAAATATGGCCGTTAACACGAATCCAGAGCTCCAGATGCGGCCCGTATAAAGATTTAAGGTTGACGTCGAGCATTGGAAGTTTGACGATCTATTTTCCTTAAAGTTGTACGAGAAGCCGCCCTTTATTTTGGGGTCGTTTTCTTTATGTGCTAAGCCTACTGAGAAATTTAGGTTTTATACACGTGCTGTTGCACAATATTAAAAGAATATACAATATATTACATCAAAAGTAACAAAAAGTTTGAAATAAATTTGTAATTTTCTATTGTGGGCCTTTTGACATCTCGGTTAGTTTACATTACCTGTTTTGTTACAGGAAACGTAATATATATTTTTCTATTTTAAAAGTAAATTCACATGACAAAAAGATTTACAATTAATTAAAAAAAAACATGTTAAAACCGCGCAATGGGTATTTAAACCAAAATTTTTCCGACCATTTAGTATGCATCGATCTAGTCCATAGTTTTATATTATTGATATGCGTCACAATATAATTTGACAAATTGTACACCGTGATCAACGCGTAATATCGGGTTTTCTGTACAGCTATTTGTTGAAAGGCAATGAAACATATTTAAACCTAAAGCATTGCCTTTTGCCGCAGAAAGTGGATACCTTTAAGTTAACACCTGTTAAAAGGAGAACTCTCCCTTGACCTCCACCAATTAGCACAAGAATGATAAAGACAATAGACTAATTTTTTTCTCTATTGCACGGCCGAGCATCCAGGCTGCATCTAGGGGGTATATGCTTGAAGATGTATTCAAACAAAAGCGCGAACGCTGCCGTTGTGAAACTGGGCTTAGAACGCCTTGTTTATATTCCGTTAACTTTGGCCTTGTCTGGAACCTGCGCAAATTGGATATGCGCCCTTAGAACTAAGAGTGAGTTTATGTTGAAGGGGCCATAAACGATAAGTGTATCGCGGTGATAGAAGAACCAATTAAAGCAGCTTTGTATTAATTTATCATATAATAAATTTACACGAGCGCTTTAATGCGCATTAGCAAGGCGAATTTGAATAAAATGCATGTGAATGTTTGAACGCTCTTAACTATTTAAAAAGTCGTAATTTGCATTAAATTAACAATATACAGAGTGTAACAAAATCAAGAGATACTATTAGGATCTCTGAAACGGTAAGAGATACAGAGTTGGTTAAATTTGGGCCAAATTGTGCATTTTTATGTTTAAAAATATTCCTTTTTATAAATTTGCAGCAGTTCCGGAATTATTCGGAACTTTGCAAAACAGTTTTTATTTTTTCCCAGTTTATTGGAAAAGATATTTAAAAACAAACATCATATTATCATTGCTAATTTTTTTGTTATATTAAATTATGTCATTAAATTTAAGAACAGAGGTTTCGTCTTTAAGCCACCATCACTTTGGATATTTTTAAATAGTTGAAATATTTGGTTTTAAACTTAATAAACTTGTATTTTATTTTAAATCCAACTATATACACACTTTACATTTATTCGTCTCGAACCGAAAAACCACCATTATTCACTATTTCACTATTAGAAATAACAATTTTTCCCCAAACGTTCAGGAATATTTCCGTTTGCAAGTAAGTATGCAACCATTTTTTTATGACAGGCTACAATACATTGATACAAGCGTTTTATTAGATTAAATGTTTTATTAAGTATAAGTAAATGTATGTAACTTGCAATAAATATGGTACATTGTTAGTTAAATTATAAATAAATAAAAATAATTATAGTAACTACTTATAAAAAAATGCATTCTTACCTTAAAATAACAATTTCCAAGATCATTAGAAATAGAAACCTAATTTTTAATGAAAAATGGTAAATGATGGTTTTTTGGTTCGAAACGTCGCATAAATGTAAAATGTAATATTTCGTTAAAATTAGAATTAAAATACGAATTTACTAATATTAACCAAATAGTCCGCCTATTTAAAAAACAATGTTGACGATGGTGGCTCAAAGACGAAAAGTCGGATCTTTAATTTAGTGACATCATTTTATAGAACAGAACAAGTGGCAATGATAATGTGTCGGTTGTTTTAAAATATATTTTTATATAAACTTAGAACAAAATAAAATCTGTTTTGCAAAATCTCGTTGTTTTCCGTTTTCCGTTTCCGTATTGGAACAGCTGCAATTTCTTTTAATTTTTAAAAATATGTATTGTTAAGCATAAAAATTTGCAACTTTTCTCCAATTTAACCAACCCTGTATTACATAACGTTCCTCAGAGATTCTAATGGTGGTATCACTTCAAACAACAGGCATTTTTTATGAATAAAAGTAAAATGAAAAATAGGTAAAAAAATTGCTAATTTAAAAACAATACCTCTTTTTAAATTAGAGATTAATATAGCAACAAAAATTGTAGCTTTCTTTTATTTGCACATTATAAAAAAAAACAAATTAAAAGTGTCTTGTTACTGTTTTTAAAAATATATTGATTGATGATCAGATATCTTTAATATTTTAAAATAGCAAATATTAAATTTAATTTTTTTAGACTTTATAGTTTGCCCAATCGCCAAATCATAGAATATTTGGCTTACATTTTGTATAATACAGGGTTTTCTAACTATTTTTATAATTAAACAAACAAAATGCAACTTTTTAGTTACTTATATATATTTTCTGTATCTCGCTTCGTTTTTAAGAAAATAAAATTAAGCCAATTAAAGTCATTCAAAAAAATATCCATAAAGAACATAACATAAAATTTAAATTTAAAAAATAAACAATTTTGACCTTGGTAAACAAGGAAAATTGAATTTTTTTATCAATTACACGACTGTTTATTTATTTTACAAATTAGTTAATTTTTGTTTTTTATATCATATTTGTCCATTGGTATTTTTAGATAAAAATAAAATTGCTTTTTTTCTTGAAAACAAAGCAATATACGAAGAAAATATAAAAACTAAAAACTTGCATTTTTAATTGCCTAATTAGACAAAAATATAAAAACTTTATATAAAGTCAGTGGCGTACTTTTTACTTCAATAATATTAGCTGTGGTACCAACTTAGACGCCACTGGACCCAATAATCCCAATAGTAGAGTTTGAGTGAGAGGTAGAGTTTTGCAAACGCCTTATTACATTTGACAGGTATACTAAATTTTATCTAAATCGGTCAAACGGTCTTGAAGATATTTTAAAAAAGGCGTTTTTTTTTAATTTTTACGCCCTCAGTTTTACGCATCTCAAAAGTGAAGCAAATCCAGAATAAATATGTTTATGGGAACTTTTTTTTATAGAAGGACATAAGAAATTACTTTCTTAAGTTTGGTACCGTAGTTAGAAAACATTCTGTATATTATATATTTTAATTGATAAAGCATTGTATTTTTGTTTGTCTTTTTGCATAATATCCTCAAAAGATTTAATATATAATTAACTCACATTATATCAGTTTAAGTTCAAAGTTGACAGGCCATATTAAATTGTTCTTTTTAATTAATAATGAAAAACGAAAACTCAATTAAATTGACAACCAAACAATTTATTCTAAATCAACAAGCTGAGTGTCTAAGTCATTTGCGGGCAAACTATTCGTTTAAATTTAAATAGAGAATATTAGGCATAAATGCTAAAAGGGTTTGCAAGGCACTCGCCAGAATACAAAATTATGTGATATCATCAAAGTTGATTACAGTGTGATAAGGCGTTATAAATTTTGGGATAATGGAGTAACTTACAAAATCCTGACTGGCATGGTTAGTTAATTCTAGATTTAAAAGATTCATTTAATTTACAAATAAAGATTAAAATAGATTTAAGAGCTTTTAAGGTACTGATTCTAAAAGATAAAAATGATGATATTATTTATGGGCCATGAAAAATGATATTGCGGAATTATAAAGTTGGTAATAAAATTATTTTATTTTTTTGTAAAAAGCAAATGCCACGTTAAAACTGAATTGTTCTACTTTTAATATACCTACAAGGTATCATAATTTTCACATGCTTTTATTTTTAACCTAAGGAGACTAATAATTTTGTTATGAATATTTAAAGTCGATCAATTAAAATTAACTTATGCAGAGAATAATATTTTTTAAAAAAGTATAAACTTGTTTACAGGCTATCCACGGATGGGGTTTACAATAGGAAAAATGGACCAAAAATGTCATGTTTAAAAAAATAATGCTTGATAAAATTTTTGGCTTGTAAAAAAATACGATTTACGAAGAAAATGTTGATTTTGTATATAGAGTTTGTAAAAACTTGAAAAACATGATTTTTCTCTAAGTACAAATTACCTTTATTTTAATTTTTTTGGTAAAATGTCTATAAAAAAATATATGTTTAAAATAAAATTTCTAATTGATAAAAATAGCTAATACAAAATTTTATTAAACGCCATAATTTGATAAAAACACTTTGATCATCTTCGTTTACAGCTAATAAATTGTGTTGTGTGTAAATTTGGTGAAAAGCAAATTATAAAAGTTATGAGGCTATTTTATTTTTAAAATTTAAAATAATTAATTTTTATAAACACCGAAATCAGTTGCGAGAACCTTTTTGATACCCCTGTTAAATTAATAAAGTAATTAACATGCTATCCTCAATAAATTTATTAAACGATATTTCGCTTAAAATTTAAAATAAAGGTGGTTTACTTTTAAAGAAAAACGTTTTTTTTCTTTTTAATTTTGCGAACCCTGTGTAGAAATTCAATATTTTTAAATTTATTTGTCCCCAAAACTCCTTCCGTGGGCAGTCTGTATAATAGAATATGTCCAAGATAAGGAGGGTCACTATGGACATTTTAGAAATGGTAAGGGATACAAATAGGGCCGCCGAGAGCCGTGGCGGGCCCGGTACAAGTAGAATTTGCGGACCCCTTACAAAAAAATGGCAGCCTGAAAAAGTTGAAGACCCAAAAAAGACCTCACTTTCTGCAAAGAACTACCCTTAAAAAAGTTGAAGAGCAAAAAAAAGGTTCCCGTTCTCACTTCCCTCAAAAAGAAAAAATTAGTAATTTGTTTTATTTATTTTCCAGTCCTATTTAAAATCGGATTTTCAAAATTAATTAAACTTTTTATTACCACTTTTTCTACCCTATTCAATGGTAGCCCATAATTTAAAATGCGACTTTTTATTTCGTGTAATTTACACAATAAGGTTTAATTTTAATACGGACCTGTATTTTTAAATATTTGATAAAAATAATAAAGTCTACATTTGAGGTTAATACATTGCTTTAATTTACGAAGCAGAACTTTAAATAAGCCCCCTAGCATTACTTAGTTATTTTTTAAATACGGTCCTAATATTTAAATCACAAATTATCAGAATACCCAGATGCGAAATTAAGCGTGTTCGTTGAAATCTCTCACCACTAGGATCCCTCCCACTGCGTGGTGGATATACACCCCACGATTTAGTACGTGACCCAGTGCTCATCTAGGTGTCAGTAAGTCCCATATTTTTGTTGGTATAGAACGTGAGCATAAGTTAGTTAATTGTGTTTAGCTGTTTGTAAACTTTTTTTATTATTATTATTAAAGTGTTAGTATAATGTTTTCTTTATTTTTTTTTTACCGTTTAATATGGAATATAAATGTAGTATTTTGTTATATAATAAAGTTGTTTATAATAAGTCCGTACATGTTGATGTGCAGGCTATAGATAATATCGGGCACATTAATCTTCACGTAGCTATAATACTTTTTAATATAAAAATGCATTAAAAGTATTTTCTTGATGTTATAAGTTGTATTTACAAAAAATATGTGTATAATTATTTGGATAGTTTCTATAATGAAAATATATTTTTTAGCGCAAAGGCTTAAGTCTGCCGGAATGGGAGGATTTTTGGAAAAAAATCTGATAAATTATAAATTGTGCAGAGAACATTTTAAAAATAAATTTATTTCTATCTCGTCATCCGCAATAAAACGTCTATTTACCACTACCGTGCCCACAATATCTTTCAAGCCATTATCATCAAGAAATACAGACATTTCTGAAAATCTTCCAAAAATAAATACTATTTTATCAGGTAAATAGTAAATAATTCTTAAAAAAGTATTTTTTTAAACTGATTAACATTAATACAAAGTTTTTTACAAAATACTTAGACATGTTTAACAAGTTATTCATAAGAATCGGTATGTACCTGAAGAAAGGATTTTTTTTATTTATAGCTGCACTGCCATTGGCTATATTTTAAATAAAAAAAATGAGGTGTTTTCTCAGTATTTAAAAAAATAACATACTTCTATTACTATGGTAACATCTGCATTGCTTTAAAATATGGCGTCGGGGTTGTTAGTTACACAAAACTTATTAATAAATAATTAAGCTAGTAAAACGGAATTTCTTTAATTAATTTAATAGCCAGTTTTTAGACAACGTTTTTTTTTGTTAAACATTCTGAACCCCTATTAGTTAAATCGTTTGTTAAAAAGTTTTGTGCAAACAGGTATAGACATTTTATTACAAATTAATTTAAACGTGACATCTACTAACAATATTTTATCTTTCAAAACATCGGTAAAATTTTTAAATTGTAATATTTTTTAATAAAAAAAATATTTAAATTTTCAATTAGTGTATTATTCTGTTTTCCCCACATAAAAAAGCTGCATAGTTAATTTCTATAAAAGTCTATCTCTCCTTAGCGCCTTGGTGCGGTTAAACCTTTACAAATTAAAAATATTACGATCCATGCATTGGTGCAGATTTTCCATTTATTGGTCATAGAAACAAGTACGTATTTCGCCACAATTTCGCATCTAGATATTCTGATAATTTGTGTTTAAATATTGATTTTTCAGAGCCCCCTTTTTTTTCAAAATTACATTTTGGTTTACCTGTGATACAGACCTTTATTCCTCAGAAAATAATTATTTTGTATAGTAACCTTTAAATTTTAACCTAATATATTAGCTTAGTAAAAAAGAATAAGTAACCTAAAAGTGAAAAAATAATTAAATTATAATCAAATAATTTACTTCTACAATAACGACTTTTATATGGTTTAGCTTTTTGCTAGTCAGGTAAAACGAACAACAACAAATCATCTTTGATAAAATTTTATTGTTTTTGGTTTAGAATATTAAAAAAGCTTTAAAAACCAAATTAAGCTTGGGGTACATGTGTTTTACTTAACATTAATGGCATGATCATAAGATCTTTAATCTGCGCAAATGCAATACAACTGAAAAGACAATGGTAAGATTATGCGCAAATTAAAGATTATATCATTATACCGTCAAATTAAAAAAAAAAAAGAAATAAGACCAATTTCATCATTTGTATCCGTGGCTTTTCTAATATTTTAAATCATTAATAGTTACAAGTTATTAAACATGTTTTGCTCGCAGTAAGATTTATCTGACTGACAAAAGCTTAAAGAAGTTTCACAAAAATTGATAATTGTATCAGTAATTTATTTGCCCATTCTTTATTGGTGCACTGGTAAGTTATTGGCTTTTTATCTAAGCCTATGTATCAGTTTAAAATGTAGAGCTTACTACTTAAAATGTATTTTGGGATATAGGTCTGTATTATAAACAAACTATAATATGAACTTTAAATAAAATTGGCTTTGATATTTCGATAAAAAATATTACCGTATTTAAAAAAATGTAACCTATATTCTTATAAGTATTTGTTAAATTATGCGAGTAATTTAAAATGTAATGTTTTTTAGCAAGAAGCAACTTGCAATCCAGAACAGTAATTTATGTTAAAACCCGATTTTAAATAAAATTGGAACAAAAATTAAACAAGTTTTAAATTTTTCGCTTTTTTCGGATATCTTCTGAAATACTCTACAAAACTTTTTGAACAGCAAATTATGAGGCACATAAAATCTCAATGATGTTCTTATTTAACTAACTAAATCTTTTACCATTTCCAAGATACCCATTCTGGCCCTTTCTATCTTGGACACGTTTAATATTAAAATGGGAATAATGACTACCCTAAAAAAAAAATAAAAACGTTCTTTAAACAAAAAAGTTAATAATAATTTAGAATCACGAAAATGTTTAGCTTTAAATGTAATATTTAAAATAAAAGTTAATATTAAAACATTTTAACAAATTTAAAAATATTTGCAACAAAAATATTTCTAAGATTTAGTCAATATGTCACTTTTTAGTTAACATTTTTTGAATAACCAAAAAATAAGCTTTTCATATTTAAAACAACCGTAATATTTTATATAAAATTTAATAAGATAATTATTTTTTACATAAAAAGTTAATTTTAAAACGATTCTACAAATTAAGCAAAAAAACACAACAGTAAAATGGAGTTACGCACTTTGCGAATTACACTGACGATATTGTGGATACAACAGCATAATAGCCAACTGACTATGCAACTTATTATACGACAGGTTGTACGACTCAAGAAGATTTAACCGTGGAAACGAAAATCGCATAATTTGTGGCGTGATACAATAACAAGTTGCACAACAGATTGAATGTGTCGGTTTCATGGAATGTCTGTAATTTGGTCATCTGCAAACCGCAGTTTTTGACAAAATCAACAAAACCAAGTTTTGTATGGGATAATATATTTTAAATAGTGTTCCATCTGACTGATTACACAAAGGTTTTTTCGTATGGTTTCTTCAAGGAAAGAAAAGTCTGTAGGATATGGAACACGAGCTAAAATATAATATTCCCATACGTAACTCGGTTTTGATGATTTTCCTAAAAATGCGGTTTAGAGATCACCTCCTCAAGTATCAAAATAATAATTATATAGTTGGTAAGCCGTTTACATAACCTTCAATTTTTACTGTGGAACACCTTAAATGCCCTTGCAACAGAAAGCCTTTCTTAGATCCACATGGAGGAATATCTATTTTTATAAGCATTTGTCGCCTCTTGTTTTAAATAAAAATACAATTGCTTCACCAATGCTCTTTTTTATTTATTTTTGTCCTTTTTGCCACCGGGAACAATATAAAGCGCTTAACGAAACCACAAGAAAGTACAATAGCAAACGCCGCAGTTGTAAAAGGAAGATAAATCCGGAATAAATTTTCGTTTTATGTTTTTATCATGTTAAGTTTGTATGTGAATTGTTTATTTTTGTATTACTTTTAAAATCGTCCAAATAAAATTTTCTCTTTATGGTTATACAGGCTGTTTCAAAACCAGAAAAAAGTGAAAATTTTGGAGGTGGAAAGGGCAATTAGTGGTTTGGTAAGATTATGTTAAATTTGCAACCGGATGGTGCAAGGTAACAGGGCACAATGCTGTAGGGGCGAAAAAATGTGTAATAAAGGGCGAAAAGATTTGCAGTCAGTGGAGGGCGGGAGGTAGGGAGAAAATAAAGTTAGTAAAATTAAAAATTTTGTAATTAAAATGTTGGGATTTTTTTTCTTGCTCTTCAAAATTTTTGTTACCCACCTTAAATGTATTTTCCTGTAGGGGCGCCAAATTATTTTTTTGCCACGGCCTTAGGAACGGCCCTTTAAATGTTGACAGTGCAATTGACAAAATGTCCAGGGAAATTTGTTAATTTTACAAAAACATACGTAATTATTTTAAATAACAAAATTATTAATGGTGTAGCCCTATTAAAACCATTTAATCAAGACTTATTGCAATATGTTCATGAGTGTAAATATTTAGGAGTAGTAATTGACGGTAGGTTTAATTTTAAAAGCATACAAAAATAGGAAGTTTTAGAAAGACCTGTTAATCTTTATCATTAAGGTATCGTATTTATATATAGTGCATTTTAATTAAAACGAATCACCTCTATAATTACGTTATGCGCATCTACACCTAAAATTAAATGAAAAATATTATTTATTTGGAACTATTTACAAATTTTATTAATGTTGCTCGTGTAAGTGCTACATATCCAGATATTTGTAACAAAAAAAAAGATAATTAAATGAATTAGTAAAATCCAATTTTAAAATTTGTAACGTAAGCACCACTACAATAATCAAGTAAATAAAAAAACTGTTAACTGATTAGTTTGCATGGCCTACCGCAAAATTGTCTCTAAAAGGTGCGACGAAAAAGCTACCACAAATACCTGAAGCTAATAGTAGTTTACTTTAGTATGACGATCTAACCCAACTTACTTTAGTACAAAAGTCCATGATTTTGGAGATGCAGGGTGTTAAAAATTTATACTGGTTTTTGTTTTTATAAATAATGTTGTTAGTAATATGTGTATTGTCACAATATTCGGTTGTAGGGTGTTTTGGAAAGTAAGAAACAAGAATCTGCTATCAATTTTATTTTTAAACTTCAGGGGTCGCTACCTGCGGTATCTTGTACAAATGATAAACGAAATAACTTTTTGAGCCACTCTATATGTAGCTTTTGGATACAAATTCCTTTTTTCAACATATTTTACATTCAAAGAATGCTTGGTAAAAGTTGATTAAGACAGTCGTTTTTGAGATATCTCAATAATAAAAATTACTTTCTGTATGTCCATGTGTAGGATATACAGGGTGTTTTAGAAGTTAATGCTAGTCTTTTAAAGTAATGTTCCTTAGGTGATTTAAAGAAAAAAACTTCAAACAAACGTATATGCTAAATGGCTTAACCTTTGAAATATAGAATGGTAAAAAGGCTTTCTTTTACCACCCTGTAACTTTAAAACTAAGTGATTTGGAACATAGGTTTATTAAAACTTTTTTAAACCGTTTAAAAAAATAATACTCTAAAATATTAGCATTTACAACCGAAATACCATGTATACCTTACACATGGTGATACAAGAAATTATTTTTTATATTCAGATATGTCAAAACGGACTGCCTGAATCAACTTCTATCAGGTATACTTTTGTGTATGTAAAATATGCGGAAAAATCAGTATTTGTATCTAAAAGTTACATACAAAGTAGCACAAGAAAGTTATTTCCTTTTTAATTTGTGTACGATACCGCAGTTGGTGCTCCCTAGAGTTTACAATAAAGTTAAGAGCAGATTATTAGTTCCCACCTCCAAAACCCCTTACCGCTGAATATTGTAATAATACACCCATTATTAACAAGACTTAAAAAAAACTAAAATCGAAATAAACTTTAACACCCTATATCTCCAAAATTGTTTACTTTTAGACTAAGGTATGTTGGGTGAGATCGCCATATTTTACCCTCAGGAATTTGTGGTAGTTTTTTTTCGCACCTTTTAGAGACACCCTGTATATTTTTAAAAAGCTTGTAAAAGGGAAATTTATTATTGACAAGTATACAGGGTTGTTTTATTAAAAAAAAAACTCATCATTGATTAGTATTTTCAAAACAAGAATATTTGAAAAAAATTGACTACGCAACTGCATTCCACATAAAAAGTTAAATAACAATTCGTTTTTACCTTTTGGATACGTTATTAGCCAACTAAGATACAAAGGGTTCCTGAAAATGCAATATTTTCAAAATCGCCCTGTAGCTTAGAAACTAATGTGGCTATGATGGCTTTGTTTATGGCACCTTTTGTTTTACAAAAAAGTAGCTTAGATTCGCAAGGACCGTTAAACACTCCTGTGTTTTTACCAAATGATCACATCCAATATATTACTGTTTTTATAGAACTGTTAAAAAATTTATATTTTTTTAATATAAGTATAACCTAAAAATTAAACGGATTTGATTGTTAATTGCCACACCCAATTTTACAGCATTTTTTCATCGGTTGTAAAACTACATATATGTAATGTACAATCAATGTAAATATCACATTAATGAACCTAAATAACCCTATAATTAGTGGTATGATGCTAACATGTAGGTTTTATAACCCTAGGATTATTTAAGTGTTTATTAATCAAATTTAATTTTCTGGTATTAAAAACGACCTTGAAATTTTCTAAAATCCAAAACTTAAAATAGGGAAAAATATTAATTGCTTATGTGCCATTAAAAGGTAAAATCCGGTAACTCCTTTTTATAAATTTTTTATAACTTTTTGCTTTTTTTTATGTAGCTAATTATTGGCCCCAAAAAATTTTTAAATTTATGTTAATACTAACACTAATACTAAAATTAAATTTTGATTTAAAACTTGGCCCTATTCATTTTTTTAAGTAAAAAATAACAGGAAGGTTTAGGTATGCGGTTAAATTTAACTAAAAAAAATAAATAAGCAGGTTATGTCATAGATATCTAGACGACGTTAAAATTATTTTTTGCCTTAATTTTGACGTATTTCTTACCTGTCAAGATTTTTACGGACAGAAGAGGCAGTAAACTATGGATGGTGGAGGGGAGGATAACCATCAGCATGTTTTAAAAAATGTCCGTCGAAAGGAGCAACTTAAGGTGGCGCCACCGTAGCCAGAGGAGATTTTTTAACCAATGAGCATGAATTATTAGAGTGAGATACAAAATGAAAAGGACAGATAGATACAAAATAAAAAAGGAAAGAAATACCAAAATCCCTCAATTGGCTACGGTGGCGCCATCCCAATTTGCTACCATTCCGATGGCCACTTTTTCAACTTGTCCGCCATAAAGATGGTTATTCTCCCCTCCACCATCCATACAGTAAACGGACGTTTTTACGATAATTATGTAATTATTAAGTAAGAAATATTCTGCTTTTAATTTATAACCCCAAAACTGCTAAATTTCGAAAATTTATTTGTGATTGGTATAAACGCATGGTTACGGGTATATAATTTTAGGGTTATAAAACCTAGATGTTATTATTATATCACTCATTATCATTCTAATTTTAATGTAACACTTTTTACAGTGCAGAATAAAAAAATATTTTTAAAGGTTTTGAACACCCTGTATACAAAATAAACATTTTTTCATCGTAAATCATATTTTTTTCTACACGGTCAACACGATTTCTGGGTCTGACTTTTAGATATTAAATTTTAGTTTCTCCTACGCTAAAACTAAGGAAAATACATATATTTATATGAAAGTTTGCTCTTGTAGAAATTTAAGCCATTTTCCATGATTTTAGTAAAAATCGATGATTTTTATAAAGGGTGTAATTTTAATGATAAAGGTGGGATTTAATTAAAAAATTTAAAAAAGGACTTGCTTACAAGAACTAACCATTTCTAATTTTCTAAAACTGTTTTAATTACCCTGTCGGGCGCCGTACCGTAGTACCGAAAGGTAGGTATAGAATTTAATATCCCTGGTCGAAAATGCACATGTCTTTATCTAACCATTTTTTTTTTGGCAGGAAGACGAAGAGATTCTGGTCAAAAATACGCCCGCTGTCTCGATATGAGACCCAGAATAAAGTAAACATATGTATTACACAACCAAGTGAGCAAGCTTAAGAATATGACTCTGCGGCTGGAAACAGAAAAATCACACACAATATTTCTTATGAAGAATAACTTTTTTCGAAAAATATGTTTTTTTTGTTCAATTATCCTCTTATAAACCTTATCTGTGGACAGTCTATGGTTTACTAAAGGGTAAAATGTTTTATTACCTAAAACGTTTTGGTTAACTTCTAATTTCGTAACATAATTACTTAAAGGTAAAAAAGTATGACGCTTTGTCATCCTAAAAGCAAAGGAATAATTTTCCTTTTTTTTATCAGGAAAAACAATCTTAAAAGAAAGGAAACCTAAACGCTTGGCGGCTTAATAAGATCTTAAATTACAATGCCTTATTTTCTTAGTCTTCGTTGTTTCCTGTTAAGTCAACGCCAGCGGCTATCAACTTCTTAATTAGATGTTTTTCACTGGTTAAAATTTTCCTTTAGATTTTAAGAGTTTAATAGGTACAGGGTTTTTCATTTTAAAGTAAACAGGACCTTCTTTTTAAATTTTCTTGTACTTTTTTAAAAACGACTATAGCCATTTTGTGTATTTTTTTCCGTAGAATTCAATCATCTAATCAGAAAAATTTGAAACACAAACAAAATAGTTACAGCACAAGTAACGGATTTTTTAAATGGAATACCCTGTATATTTTTATATTTAAGGATAGAGATTTTCACGAGGAATTAGGTACTAGTAAAGTAGGTAATATAGGGGTTGCTGGGTTTATTTCCTGCGGTTCTGATGTAATCCGTAAAAAACTACATCCGTCATCAAAAAGTATTTTAAAAATTATTTTTCAGCAAAGAAATTTAAACAATTAAACTTTTTGACATAATAAAAACATAATCAAATATTCTGTGGAATACCTAACATAACAAAGAAAAGGTTACTCAAACTAAGGCTGACAAAAAAACAAAACTGGAACCAGTTTTCAATAAAACCAGTTTCGGTTAAAACCGAATAAAACTAGATTTTAAAACCGGTTAACCGAATATTCCAAATTAGGTTTTGGTTAGTTCCGGTTAGTCATTTTTACCCAAGTAATGTAAACTATTTTTCCTACAACCACAAATTATGTACAAAAAAAAATAAGAATAGGAAAACAATTTAAAACTTTGCATTACTAGGGTGATATAATTTTTTCATCACTGTGATATATTATACTGTTTTACAATATTTTAAATTTACCTACCTAGTAGCTTTTTATAGCAACTATTCTTATTTTAGAATTTATTAACGGTCTTCATTTAAAAACAAATATTGTATAGTTTTTTATTATAATTTCAGTTAACAGCCTGATAACTACAAATTAATTTAAAATAACAATTATCAATTTTAGGCGATTACACAAGAATAAAACGGTATTTACTAATCGGTTATGTTGAAGTTTAATTCATGTATTATACATCAACGTTGTCACAAATTATTACTGCGGTTATAATTGATTAAACGCCTAAATTAATAAATATGACATACGATAACAGCTGTTTTTTGTTTTGGCTGACGTAAGGGATGTATACAATATTTTTGAATGACATCAAAATATATTGTATCAGCTATTTTTAAAGGTATATCGGCTGTCAATGCAATAACAAAACAAGCACAATTAGTCACCCAATCCGAAATGTTTACATGCCGGTATTCGCGATAGACTGTGTCTTCCATGAATTGCCCATTTACATAATTGACTGGCTGATTCTGTATATCACACTATGTAGTGTTATAAAGTACTTTGCAACATAAGCCTGATATAAGGCATATTTTAACCTAACTAAAACCATTAAACTTTTTTTTTTGTAATAAAAGTAATTCTTTGTAAAAATTAAATGATGTGATTTGCTTCATAAAAAAATATGAAAAAATATATAAATTGTTTTTTTTTCTTAAGGTTAATTAACCAACAAAAAACAAAATTAAAAGAAGCAGAAATAAAAAGCTATTTTTTTTTGGTGTCATCAAAAAATCAAGTATAAAATAAATTATAAGAGACAAAACAAAGTAAAGAAAACATTATACTTAATAATAATTTTAATTTTTTAGATGTTTTTTATTTATTAGATATTTTTGTAATATGCTGGCACCTACCCCAATAAAACAAAATAAATGTAGACTAATGTTAAATTTTATTTTAATGCAGTGTATGCATGTTTGTTTTTTAAGCAGACACTCACTTTCTGTTTTATTTGCTGTGCACTTTATAAATACCTTCTTTCATACCTTTGCTAAAAATTTTACACTTGGTATGCATGATAAATGAAAACATATTTGGAAGGTACTAGACTTAGTTGTTCGGCAATGCGGATTTCAGTTTTTTGCGGCAAAGCAGGCTCTATAAATAGGCATATGTTCAGATAATAACACAAAAAAAAAGAAAAGATAAGAGGAGCATTTAGAATCGGCAACCTTGGGGTAAAATTTACACTTTTCACCGACCAAAAGGCTCCTCCTTTTGGTCGCCGCGTATGTTTACTTTTTATGTATATGTTACGCGATTACTCTGGTGTTTGTGGACCGATTTTAAAACTTCTTTTTTATTTGAAAGACAATCGGATAGCTGCAGCCCTGTGTGTATCGTTTTGTTGCAGTCCCGCTTGTATGGATTTATAAGCTTTTGACAAATATATTGTATTCTACCAATCTACATGCGGTTAGCTGCAGCCCTGTGTTTATCGATTTATTGCAGCCCCATGTGCATCGATTTATAAGCTTTTGATAGAAAATATAAAAACTAATGGTTACTTCTGGTTAGTTAAATCTTTTTTTTTGAATTCCCTAATTAAACCTCCATTTCTCAAAAGCTTTACTTAATGGCTATATGGCTAAAGCCAGAAATCAAATCAAAATAATATTAATAATCATTTTAATATAATGGCACCTTGACAACCGCTTTAGAACAAGGCGTTTAATAAACGTCATAGGCCGCATAGAACTAATAATAAGTCTTATTTTCCTATAAAAATATGTTCTAAAATATAAACATATCTGTCTAAGCTACATATTCACCGATAGTGCCGCCGCTCCCCCACTAAAAAATATAAGAAAAGGTCAACAATGGCAAACGCAATATAGTTATACAGAGTATCCGAAAAGGTGGGCCCATAAATAATAGGGGTCATAGAGTGAGCTAAAATAATGTAAGTACTTCATATAAAGAAAGTCCTATCTCACTTTTTAGAAACATATTGACCTTTAAATTTTGGATTAAAAAAGCCCTTTTAATTATAACTTTGGAAGTGTTGTCACAATACCAATAATATTTTGACAACTAAATAATTTTATACCAATTCTTCTTTTCATAGGTAAACTGCTGTTGAGTAACTCGAAATTATACAAGGTGAGACGATTTTTTCATTTTATGTATGCATTTTAAACCCGGGTGACAAATTTAGAAATTTTGCTGTTAACGTTTGATTCTTTTGTCTTTTTATATTACTGCGAGAACACAGTCAGAAAACATATATTTTTGATATTATACCAAAATTAATTATATTTTTCTTAAAAAACGTAATATTTCCAAATTTTGTGTTTGCGATAGTATATGTGTTTTTTTATGCTCTTTAATTTATTACTATTTTTATATCGTCTCATATTTTTAATGATTAAGGGTGATATTTAAGAAAAAGTACCGATTTTCAAGATAGCAGACCGAATTTTGAGGTCTTTTGGTCTCGCGGATTTTGTAGAATTTTTAGTATGTTAAATAGAACTTAAAACACTAGCACTTTACACTAGTCCCAGCTTTATTATTATTGGTTTTATGAAAATATGGCCGACGTTTTCAATTCTTCTTTGCTTATTATGACTTAGAAAATGAAGAATAAACATAAGCATTTTAAAATAAATTTAGGATATTGTAATTTAGGTAAAAAATTAATATATCCTTTATCCAACAAAAAAACTTGTTTTATAAGCATAAAATAAGTAAACTATCTAAACCAAAATATTTTTTATGGTTTCTCCAATAAAAAAAAAAAGATATAGAATAGGAAAGAATTAGGAGTTTCATCTTGAGAAACATAAAATTAAAATGAGACACCCGATACAAAATATTTTCATATTTAGAAAAAGATTTGGATTCTATAAGAATTTACATTTTCTGTTCTTATCGTTTTCTTTTATTTGACTTATATACTTGACATTTAAAATAAATATGCATTGCCGGTATTGCGCCTATCAAGACTTTTGATCAGCTTACTAAAAACTATCTTTCAAAAAAAAAATTGTGCGGCGCCATTTAATGTACTTTAACTAATCTTAAACAGCCAAATACGGCTAATTGATTAATTAGGATTGGATTATAAGAATATGTAAAAATCTTTAAACAACAGTTAAACAAATTTAACACAGAACATGATAATTCGTTATTTAAAGTTAATAATAAAAACGCAAAAGAAATATATTTTTGGAATATATTTAATTCATGTTAAGCAGATTTCTCTGGAGGGAATCCTCTACGGGCTACACCCTAAATTTAACGCTGATGGTTACTAAGTCAAATCAACATTTTTCACAAAAACCAAGGAATCGATGACCACAAAAACTACAAAAATACAAAATTCTAACCTTTGTTTTCTTGTGAAAGACAAACAAAAATCCTTAAAAAACTAAAACCCTGCATAAGAACAGTGTTGCCGCTTTTTATTTCACGCTATTATCTAAAAGATATCTAATAAACGATTTTAAACTTAATGCGGACTTTAGAATATGCAAGAAATTCAATGTTGACTTAATTCCAGAACCAACATCGAAAATACATAAGGCAACTTACGAATAGGGCCGAATATGTATGTATTTTAATTTAACAAAATAATTTTGTTGTACTATTCCATAACCTTTTTTGATGTGATCTGCAAAAATAAAAGTATAAATAAAGTCTGTGTATGCTTAACCCGTAACCATAGACGAGGGTTTATTTTAACTTCTCAACCACTGTATGTTTTTAATCACGCCTAACATGTACTGAGCCAACCTTTTGTTGTCCAATTATAAGTGTTGTGTAATTGTGTAAATATCGGCCATAACAGCATTAGCATTAAATTTAAAAATTTCGTCGTGGTCAAAAAGACGCCAGGTCTGTAATAATGGTATTTATTTTGTTTCCCTAAGAAAATATTTTTGATTTGAAACTGAATTAGTTTAATTCTTTAAAAGGGGGAAAAATTTGGAAATATTGGCTATAAAGTCAAAAAGATAAAATGGGCAGAATAAATTTTTGCTAGGAATAGCGACGTTAGGACAGATGCTAAATATCTTTTGAGCCACCATGACAATAATTAAGAAACAGATTTGGACCAAGAGGTAAAAAGTAAACAACCTACAGGTAAAAAAGAAGAATAAAAAACGTTATAAAAACCAAATAAATTCAAATTCTTTTATAAAATAAACAGTTTTAAATTGTCTAAACAGTCGCCAGCTAGTTCTTACTAGCACACGTACTTTACAGCAATAACATTATTAAAGGTATGGTTTTGAACATTGTAAATAAATAGAATCTCAATTTTTAAAAAGTTTGTAACGCTACTAAAGCAAAACAAATAGGAATGAAGCTGCTAAAGCAAGAAATGTAGCGACAATTACAAAATATGAGTATCAACCGTAATAGTAAGAATGTGTATCGAACATGGATTACAAATAAAGGAAAAAAACCTATTGTTAAAAGCAAAAAAATTTAAGAAATTAAAAACAGCAGAAGATATTAAAAAAAAACAAGAAATACATCTTACTTTTCTTGTATATGCAAAATTACCATTTGAATGGAATGCACAAGTGAAGTCTGTAGGTACTGCATAACAAAAAAATCCTGTTGTAAGTAAACCCCCTGCACGTTATGTCAGGTTTTAATTTTCTTGGTTTATATTATGTTTTTAGTTTTGTCTCATTTCTTTTAGGAAAATTTAAAAAAAATAATACATTTGTCTTTTTTATTTATATAAATAACACTTAATAAACAAATATGTCAAAAAAAAAAAAATTGTACCTTTTACATGTTTATGTTTCATAACAGATAGATTTTTTAAAAATAATCTATTGACTTTTTTATAATGAACGAAAAATGGGTGTTAGAATATTATAATAAAGATATACAGGGTTATTTTTAAGTTGATATATTTCTCCTAACATAGTATAGAGTGCAAGAAAATAAGAATATTTTTAAAATTAAATGTTTTTGAAAAATTCTTCGTTTACGAAATACAGGGTGTTAAAATTTTATTTAAAAAATGCATTTTTTTATCATACCTTTAAAGAGTTGTAATGTTACCGATAAATAGTATGTTTATATTTGTGGTAAACTGGGTTAGACGTTAAGCTAATAGATGTCGCCACTGTGGCCGAATGTTGAAATGTGAGCAGTTGTTGCTAAGCGCCATGATGGATAGATAGTTTAAGTAGAAGTTGTTTCTTTGTGTAATAACAAAATTAATCTCGTCTAAAGTTAATAATCAAAAACGCAAACGTTTCAAAATATGTTTCATTAAATCCCATAAACTTTATCAGGTTATGGGCCCAGCATACGTCAGTTGGGATTTACTGGAAGAGTGTTAAAATTGTTAAAGCATTCAGAAAAAGTTGTGGGGCGTCAGAAGTGAAATAAAATGGCGGGCATCAGTTCTATGGCGGTGCCTGTATTGGAGGCTAACAATTTTAATAATTGGCAGTTTGAATTTTAACTATATTAAGGCGAGAACAATGCATAGATGCATAGAGAAAACTCTTGAACCAACAGCTACTACTCAAGAAAAAGAAGCGTGGAATAAATTAGACACAAGGCCCAATCAGTAATCGTTCAAGGTGTTTCGGATAAGCATTTGGATATAATAAAAGATTGCAAATCTGCAAGAGAACAAATTGATGCGTTAAAGAAGGTTTTCGTGAGATCCAGTTCAATAACTAAGTTATCTTTATGGAGAAAACTCCATAAATTTAAAGACAACCAACGAAAGACTCGAAGATCATTTCTTAAAATTTGACACGATTATTAGAGAACTTAAGGAACATGGAACAGAACTAAGTGACAGCGACAAAGTATGTCATCTCCTTTATCATTAACATCGAAATATGATACTGTAGTGACTGCACTAGAGACTGTGACAAATGTTACGCTAGAATTTGACAAAGGCAAGATTACTTGATGAAGAGGTGAAGGCGCAAGCCAAGACGGACAGCAATGATAGTGAAACGGAAGCAAGCTTCAAGGCAGCAGGGGAAAAGGATGTTTTAAATGTGGAAATTTAAATCATTTTCAAGCTCAGTGTCCAAGAAACCAAAATAGTAGAGGAAGGCCATACTATAGAAGCAGAGGTTTAAATAAAAGAGGTGGATATAGAAATAAAAACTGGGGACAAGACAAGCAGCATCAGGCAAACGAAGCTGAAGAAGAAGTTCAGATGTATGCAGCTAATTTGTGCACGAATGTTGAAGGCAAAATAACTTTTGTATTAGATTCAGGTGCAAGTAACCATTTTGTGACAAGTGCAATGGAAAAATACATGATAAATATAAGAAATTTGGAAAGTCCTGTGTCAATACACATAGCAAATGGCGAAATGTTAAGAACCGATAAGATAGGAATACTAAAATTAGAATGTCAAGGACATAAATTGTCAGTTGAAGCACTTATTGTACCCAAGATTAAACATAACCTGCTTTCGGCTTCTAAATTAACATCAAGAGGACATAAAATTGTAGTGGAAAAGATAAGTTAGAAATAAGGGGAAAAATTTCTTACTAAGATGTCAACATAAAAATGGACTTTATGTTTTAACAGCAGAATACTTATCAAGAAATAGAAGTATAGGAAAAAGTAAAGAATTTGGCAACATCGCAGTTGATGACTTATGGCATAGACGTTTAGGACATGCTGGAAAAGACTCGTTAATTCAATTAGGGTTACCTACAGAGAATAAAATTTGTTCAACATGTGTAGAAGGTAAAAGTACTAGAAATCCTTTTAAAACAAAAGAAAAAGTAACGAAACATATGGGAGAACTAATACATAGTGATGTATGTGGTCCAATTAACCCTGTGGCAGTAGACGGAACAAAATATTTTCAAACAATCATAGATGATTATTCACATTTTGTTGTCGTTAAAACTTTAAAGGCAAAAGACGAAGCTGATGAAAACTTGATAGAATATACCAGACAATTAGAAAGGCAACATGATATAAAGGTAAAAGCTTTTAGACTTGACAATGGTGGAGAGTTTATATCTCATAAGTTTAAAAATTTTTGTAAACAAAAGGGCATTATTTTAGAGTTTACCATGCCATATACTCCTCAAGAGAATGGTGTTGCAGAACGTATGAACAGAACCTTATTAGATAAAATAAGAACTAAAATAATAGACTCGGCTATACCCAAAAATTTGTGGAATGAAGCTTTAAAATGTTCAGCTTATGAAATAAATCGATTACCCACTAAATCATTACCAAAAGGGGTAACACCATCAAAAATCTGGAATGGAAGAAACGATTTAAGTAAACTAAGAATTTTTGGATGTCGTTCATGGTATACAGTGTTGCCAAAATGTAATAAATTACTGCAAAGAGCACGTAAAGCTATTTTTGTAGGCTATTGTGGAGGAGGCTACAGATTGTGGTTAAAAGATGAAGAAAAGATAGTTAAATCAAGAGATGTTAAATTTGATGAAAGTGTGATGGAGTTTAAAGCACAAGATACTGAAAAAGTTTCAGAAAAATCAATGGAAAGTAAGCCAATACATGTGCCAATGTATTATCCTAGTGAAGAAAGTGATAAGACTGAGACAGAAGATACTAATGAAGAAGAAAGACCAGAACAAGTAGAAAGTGAGACATCAAGCTCGAGTGAAGAATCGACTGATGAATATGAGGAAAATTATGTGCCATTAGAAGAAACAGTGACCAGAAGTGGAAGAAAAGTAGTTTTACCAAAACCTCTGGATGACTATGAAATATACACAGCTTACTGTTTATTAACAAAAACATATGAAGAACCAAACAGTTACAAAGAAGCAAGTCAAATGCCAGAATGGCAGCAAGCAATAAGTAAAGAGCTAAGTTCTCATGAAAAATTGGAAACTTGGCAACCTGCAGAGTTACCTAGTGGACAAACTGCTATAGACACGAGGTGGATATTTAAAATTAAAGAAGATGGAACAAAGAAAGCAAGATTAGTTGCAAAAGGGTTCCAAGTACCGTACCACGAAGGAGAGGAATTTAGTTATGCACCAGTATGCAGACTATCGACTATAAGAATATTAATATCTACATCAGTACAAAACGATTGGAAACTACATCAGATAGATGTACCAACAGCATTTCTTAATGGTACCTTAGACAATGATGTTTATATTAAGACACCTGAGGGACTAAATACAACGTCAAAATACCTGAAATTAAACCGAGCATTATATGGTCTTAGAAACGCTCCGAAGTGCTGGAATGTGAAGTTTAATGAAGTGATGACTAAATTAAATTTTAAAAGATCGGATTATGACTATTGTTTATATTTTAAAGACAATGTTTACTTAGTATTATTTGTGGACGATGCATTAATAACCGGACCAGATGATAAAGTCAGTGAACTTTTAAATAAATTATATGAACAGTTTAAAATTAAAAATATAACAGAAGTGAAAGTGTTTTTAGGTATGGAAATAAATAAAAGTGATAAAGGACTTAAAATAACACAAACAAAAATGACATTAAGGTTGCTAGAAGAATTTTGTATGCAAGAAACAAGAACAGTTTCAACCCCTATGGAAGTAAATTTTCAAGTAAGTGAAGATGAACCGATAATAGAAAATGTACCATACAGGAGATTAATATGCAGTTTAATGTATTTATCTCTTGTTAGTAGACCAGATATAGCATTTAGTGTTGCATATCTTAGCAGATACTTAGATAAGCCAACAAAAAGCACATGGGAAGCTGGAAAAAGAATACTACGATATTTGAATACGACTAAAAACTATGGACTATTGTTTAAGAAAGGTAAAGCTGAAGTGTTTGGACTAGCAGACGCAGACTGGGGTGGTGATAAACAGACAAGAAAAAGTGTAAGTGGATTTGTGTGTTTTCATGGAGAAAATCCAATTGCGTGGCATTCTCGTAAACAAAATTGTGTTGCGCAATCATCAATGGAGGCAGAGTACATCTCGGCAGGTTTAGCAGCACAGGAACTAGTGAACATAAAAGGTATTCTTAGTGACTTTAAAGTGTGTAAACCTATTGTGTTAAAAATTGACAATATGAGTGCTATTTCTCTTGTGAAAACTTTGAAAATTCTAAGCGAGGGAAACATATCGAGATAAAATATCATTTTATTAAAGATTTATGCCTACGAAAAGAAATTATTTTAAAGTATATTTGTTCGGGAGAAAATATATCTGATATGTTTACCAAGCCTTTAGGAAAAGAGAAATTTGTTAAATTTAGATCTAGTATTGTACAGTGATTATACAAGTATTTTGTAAAAGATCATTGTTTGTAAATTTGTTTGTTTTTAGGCAATTTAAATGTTTAATTGTTATTGTATTTGTTTGATAAATATTTTTAAAATTTTAAGATTTTAGTTTAATACATTTAAATTGAGAAGGGGTGTTAGAATACATGTCGCCATCTATGTCAACTTTATTCAAGTAAAGAGTTGTAACGTTACCGATAAATAGTATGTTTATATTTGTGGTAAACTAGGTTAGACATTAGTTAATAGATGTCGCCACTGTGGCCGAATGTTGAAATGTGAGCAGTTGTTGCTAAGCGCCATGGACAGTAGTTAGTAGTTTAAGTAGAAGTTGTTTCTTTGTATAATAACAAAATTAATCTCGTCTAAAGTTAATAATAAAAACGCAAACGTTTAAAAAATATGTTTCAATACCTTCCTCATTGCCCAGATATATTCACAAAATTTGGTACACTTCCTTAACCGTTCCATTTTTGCCAAAGTTTTTGCTAATATTTTACCAGTGGCGTTCGAACAAGAACTGTATTAAATCTTTTTCAAGCAAAAATAGTACGCCACTGCTTTTTTATTCGAACCAATATTATTTGTAAAATATCTATTTACTTTGGAGTTAATTTGGTTCCATGTAATTTTCTCGTACGATGAACGTTTCTTGTTTAAAATAATAAATGCCATTTGGACGCATGGCAAAATCGCTAAAATCGGATATGGTGTTTTGTTTGTAAACTTTGTTTTTGACTTTATTAAAAATTATAACAAATGATTTTTTTATTAGGTTTAAATTGTAGTAATGTAAGTTTTTAACCTTTTTTAAAACAAATTAGACAAAAACGAGTTTTACATACAAAACAACATATTTTCAGATTTTAACTATTTTTGCCATGCATCTAAATGGCCTTTTTTAAACGACACCGTTTGTCGTACGGAAATATATTAAGTAACCAAATTAACTCCAAAGTAAAAAAATAATAATAGTTTAAGCAAAAAGCAGTTCTGTACTATTATTTTCATAAAAAAAACAATACAAATTTAGTTCAAACGCCACTTTTAAACTTTTTTAAAACTTTTACAACAAAGAATTTTGTGGACATAATTATCTGAAGTGATAGAAAAGTTATGATATTTATTTTCCTAAAACTTTAACACGTAATTTGTTCTTATTTTCTTGCATTCTATACTGTGATAGGAGAAATATACTAACTTAAAAATAACCCTGTATTTGTTTTTTGTTTATTTTGAAATTGCAAAAAGGGGTAAGTTCGACCTCACACCTGTTTTAGCGTTAATACATTTTCACGTCCGAATTAAACCTGGAACCGCTTGCAAACTAGGTTTAAAAAACTTTTTATTTATCAATTTTTCCTTTTAGATTTGGTTTAGTCAAAAGAGTTTATTTAAATATATTTTTTTAGTTTTACTGATTAGAAAAGATTCTATTAAATCCGTATAGTCCCTTGGGGCAGTATTAAAAATGGTCTTCAAGTGATAAGAGCACTTATAAAACCTTTTAGGGAGGTTTCCTTTGACGAGTCTACCACGAATATTCATACCGCCATATATAAAAGCGGCGCCTTAACCCAGCCTGTCAATGTCAAATGTGTCGAGTGTCGGACTGGGCGAACACAACACTTTTTTGGTGAAAAAGTTTACCACAATGTTTTGCATGCAATTTTTAAACATTTTGCTAAGAATAGTTAACACATGTTTTGGGTATAGGGCTGTAACCCTCACCATTTTTAATACAATGTATAAAAATTAGCATTTAAAATATTGTGGTAAAGATTGTCCAACAAAGAAGTGATGCTTTTGCCCAGTGCGACAATATAAACATTTGACATTGACAGGCTGGATCAAAATGCCGCTTCTATATATGGCGGTGTTATTCGTGGTAGACTCGCTAAAAAGGACCCTTCCAAAAATGTTTTAAAGGTGTTCTTATCATAAAGTCCATTTTATAACTGGCCCAAGGACAAACATGACCATCACACAATTAGGTAAACCTTTTTTTTTTTTTTTCACCCTTTTCGGGGTCATCCCACCCAGGTCCGACGACCGCCCCCTAGGTGGTGCACTGCAGCCTGAAGGCTTATTGTACCTTAACCCCTACTCCTTCTCATTCACACACCATTCATTCCATAACTTGGATGGTTGTTGCTCGGTCCGCTTCCCCGAGCAGAAACACCGTGTGCCGCTGCCCAAAACACCGCTGTCGCCGGACACCCATCCAAATTATGGGCGCGCATTCCACTGCTTAACTCCGGAGATCGACGCTCGCCGATACAACCGAAGCCGCCACAAGCGCGCCTTAGTAAGTTAGGTAAACCTTAACCACATACAAACTAAATTGACGAGCATTTGACGTGATTAAAAAGATGAACCACAATGGATGTCAAATTAGTTGGAATTCATTGGAGATTTACGTGGATGTCAAATTAGGTAACATTATCGGTAATGCATAGATACCAACTTGAAGGGATGATATCAAGCCAATATTATTGGAACTTTTATGTGACTGTGTTATGTTTCCTGACAATATGTGTTTTGTGCGTAAAAAATTTATTGCAAATATTCATATAGATATAAAATATATTTGCTCTATTAAAACTAAAAATATAATTACAAATTTTAGCTTCTTCTTATGTAAATGTGTACAGTTAAAACTTTTTTATTGGACATTTTCTTCGCTTTCAGGATTTCTTTTAAATCTCCAAGTTGTCATTATTTTTAAAGTTATTACAAAAACTAAATACCTTTTTTTATTTTGTTTATAATAATCGCAATTTTTATGTGCTAATAAGCTTTAAAAAAATTCTAGACAGTATTCCACATCGAATGAGCTATCGCACATATTTTTAAAAGCTTTATTTCTATTTTTCAATTTTTAAACTTATGACTGGACTATAAGATCGTGTCATCCTCACAAACTGCCTTTGAACGTTTAAAAAGGGTTGAACATGTATACATGGTGTTTCTAAACAAATTCTAAAGAAATTTTAGAAGGTGATTTTTCACCAAAAAAAGCAAAACTTTATATAAACATATGTCCTAAAAGTTTTTGAACTACGGGGTGTTAAAATTTTCTATAAAATATTGTTTTTTTATAATAACGTTTAGTGCACCAGACATTTTTTGACATACAAGAAAAGAAGTAATATTTACCAGTGTCGTCCATAAGGGGTTTGAGGTATATATTTTTTAGAAAAAAATAGTACGTCACTGCATTTCTTTAAAATAAAAACCTTTTTTAAATCCTTAATTAGTTTAAAAGAAACTTAATCTTCTGCCATTTTTCGTTTAATGTACGATTTTCTCGTAAATCAATAGAAATCATTTTTTTGGCATGGTCAGTTGGAGTTTCTAATATGAAATTCCACATTAAAAATTAGGCTTCGTCATTTTATTCTTTAATTAGAAAGAAATTTGAACATGCCAAAAAATGGTCTCTATTTTTTACGCGAAAATAAAAAAAGTCAAGAAATCAAATTTGTTCTAAACTAAACGGGAATTTTAAAAGATATTTTTATTTTAGAATAATCTGATGGCGTACCATTTTTTCTTAAAAATACTTACCATAAACCCTTCATGGACGACATTGGTAATTTTTTTTTCTTGTTTGCCAAAAAATGTCTTCTGGTGCAATTATAAAAACATTTTTTTAATTTTAGCACACTGTTGTTCAAAAAGCTAAGATGTTTAGGACATATTATTATGTTTATATAAAGTTTTATTCTTATTTTTAGATGGAAAATCACCTTCTAAAATATTTCGCATTTGTTTAAAAACACCCCTGTATATTACGCTGTTATACATTATGTTTGTCTCGCCTCTCTCTCTTAAAAACCTACGTTGGTTTTGCTATGTTAATTACATAACTTTAATGTCACAGTTATATCTTATTATCTCCATTCAGCCTATTTGTAATATAAGTTATAGTTTAAATTTGCTATTTGTAATCTGCGGAATCAGCCTACAAAGCTGAATGATAAAGAAGGATATAGCGACATGGAACCGCACAATGATTTATGGGTAGATAAATGATGTTTAGCGAATTTTGTTTTAAAATGACAATTATAAAGGGCCTTTACATTAACTAAAGTCAGTTAAAGCAAAACAAATCAATGGGTTTTTGACATAACTTCGTAAGAGACATTCGTCAAATTTTACAAACAACGATTTTTTCTTCTTTTTTGCAAATTTGCAATGTTTTTGCACTAATTTTGCCATATCTTTGGTTCTAACAATCGGATTAATGTTTGTAAAACATCATTTTGTAGATTTTTTTGAACAATTTTTTTATTATTTTTTCATCGATTTTAGTTTAGGAGCTAAAACCTTATAAACGATTAAATTGTTTTACTAGTTATTTTTAAAAACAAAATTTAGAACCGACATAAAGTCGTGTACTTATATAGACAGGGCAACTCTATTTGATGAACAAAATAACTTTACCTCTGTACAAGATAAAAAAATAAGCGTAAAATAAAAAATGTTAACGTGGATACACTCTTTTAATTGACAGTACTAGGTATTATACAAGGTTTTTTCAAAATATATATTTTTATCGCCAAGTAGGTTTTTAATGAAAGACTGTATATTTTACCAAATTTTGATTCTGTATTAAATTCCACATTAAAAATGTGTAACCTCACTATTAATTAATTATTGCTGGTGTTTGAGACATCAGCAGTACGCTCATATACTCTTTAACGATTAAAAGTTAAGAAAGAGAATAATATTTTGGTTATAATTATTTTTAAATAATTGTGTCATTGTCAAAGTAACAAAAATATATTATCATGCTATTATTTATCTTTCATTTTGTAAGAACGACTAATAGGTTAGTTAGCTATTTACTTTATCCTATACACATATTTACTTAATTGCACAGAAAAACAGCGATATATCAATTATGACTGGTTTTTAGGTTAAGTAAGTAAATAGCGGACTTGCTTATTAGTAGTTTTTACAATTACAATGGAAGATGATTAATTACATGGTATTATATTATTTGTCACTCTGACAGTGACAAAATGATTTAAATACATGGGTGGGCATAAGTCACCTGGCAAATTTGCACACATTTTAAAAAACAAAAACACAAGTTTTCAAAACATTGATTTTATTTTAATTTTAACAAAAATTATAACAATAGGTATTCAAAATATTCACCTTTCGGCCCATGGCTACGTTTCGCCTCTTAGGCACTACCGATTTTTTCAAGCTTTTTGGCTAATTTAACAAAGTATTTATGATTTGGAAAACGTGTATCTGGTAATCTTTTTGTAAATACCTCTATAATGGCGATCAAAACAATAAAACTGTTTCAACAAAAACACAAACTGTTGTAACAAAAATTTGACGTTTTACTCGAAAATAACGACTTAAACAATCAACATAACATATAACAGACGCCTTGCTACTAAACACATAAGCTAAGGCTGCCAGGTGACCTGGCCCTGTAGAATTAAATCCAAAATAGTATTTTCTTTCTTTATTTTTATTTGTTAATCAGTATAACAGCATACGGTTGATATCTTAAAAATCAGCAATAATTGACGTATAGTGTGTTATACATTTTTGTTGTAGAATTTAATAAAGTCAAAATTTTTTAAAATATTCCATTTTAAAAACCTACTTGGCAAAAAAAGTCTGTTTTTAAGCACACCACTAACCAGAACTAACCAAATAAAACATTTTTGTGTTAAGTTTATTTTTGTATCTTGTAATTTAAATAGAGTTGGGACAACGTTGTATATAGAAAATTACCAATCCTGCTTTAAAAATAACACAATAAAAAAAAAAACAATTTTTTGTTAAACTTGTCGAATGTCGCTTACGATGTTTTGTCTAAACTCCATTGATGTACAGAGTGTCCTTTAAGTGCGGAAAAATTCCATTAGAAATTTCTGTGCCTGTATGAGGATCTAACCCAACTTACCTCTGTACAAAAAATGAAAGATTTTTCGGAATACAGGGTGCAAAAAAGTTTAATGTTAGGTATAGTTTTTAATAATGCATTTGGTAATTATAGGTTTATTGTCACAATATTTGACTAGGGCGGGTTAGGGGGTAATAAATTAAAATTTTCCTTTATCTAAAAATCTAATGTCATAGGAGCACCATGACCGAGATGATAGATTGACCAATGCCCATTTGTGTCAAACATATACATACCAAAATATTCTTTCTCTTTAAAGGAAAAAGATATATAAAGGTGTGACACCTTCAAGCAAAACCTAGTATATTTTAAAGTTTTCCTTTGCCCCCCCTCTCAAATGCAGAGGCCAAAAAATGTTGGTAAATTCTGTATTAAAATCTTATATTAGGTCACCCATAACAAAACTAAAAAATTAGGTAACACAAAAAATTTCGATACTACTTCTACAGTTTAAACAAAAAAGCTCTAATTCACTAATATTACTTTAACTTTAAAATAAATTTAACTTGGTTAGATAACTCCTAAAATTTAATTTAATAAAAAACACTTCTTGAAGATTTTTAGTTATGAAACAGAATACGATAAAAAACAAAATGCAATTTCATTAACACTCAGCAAATATACCTATTTGACAACCTGACAAATATTTATTTACCAGCCTTATACCTCCTTACAAAATTGCAATGTGCACAAATAAATTAAAAGGAAAACATTCTGCTAAATAAAAATTAATACCGATTGAAAATAGAATGGCTTTTCATCAATTGAGGTACGTATTTCAATTGATTTTTTAAAAGCTTTTAAACGAAAACGATTGAGATTTATTTAAAACTTCTTTAAAGACATGGTATCAGAAAAAAATTGTTTCTAAAGTTTGTGCTTCATAATTTAGAAATGGGCTTTCGTTAATTTTATATTGTTTTTAATTATAAAAAACACTTACCTTACTTACGTGTCTTTGCTAGGTGAATTCAATACACTAAAACTAAATTAAACGTACGGAGCTTGGCACGACGTGTATGCAGCCTAAAAAATTAAGTTTTAGAAACCATATGACGGTGATACTGGTGATAATATACATGAGTAGAAAAAAGTATTTTTTTCTAAATGAGGCACCTCTGTAATGTTTTCTACCAATAAAAGATCCTAAAAGAGCTTTAGGAAAAATACTACATTAGGTGCATCTAATTTTATTAGTTTTGGAAGTATGGCCATCCAAATCAGCCATTACCCTTCAGTTTACCTGCAACAGGGTAACGCGTGCTCATCGAAAACGCCTATTATTTTTAACCTTACTATAAAACTGAACTAAATCCTAGAAAAATTCCAAGCTTACAGTGCACGGCTGATGCCAGCCAGGTGATGATTTTCGTACTAAGCATGCTATGACTCATCACTATACAATTTTCCAGCATTACAGGTCTAACGTTACTCCGAAGGGGTTCACTAGCTCTGAGACCAATAGGGAGTTTTTGAACTTGTAAAGCTGATAGCAGCCATGTTCACCGTTAATGGCGAGCGCTTTAAGTTCTATAAATTACACCAACGATATGTGGGTTTAGCGGACAGCGAACATGCCACAAAACCTTATGCCACATTGGAATTCTACACGAGTGATTTGAGGACAAGGTCATTTCACGCGGAGGAGATGTGATGCGATTTGACCACGTTGAACTTTTCTTCGGTGCTGTTCTTTAGGTTGCAGGTCTATGCGAATAAGCCATCAACAACAGTTGCTCTCAGAGTCAGCATAACCCATGCCGCTGGATTTGATTGAATGTTGGAACTGTAGTTGGGTATCCAATTTATTGAAGTGTCCGGTTTACGGGATGTCCGATTTGTCAGTTTTACTGTCACCCCATTCTTATATTGAAAATTTGGTATAAAGAGAAAAATATTTAAAATTAAAATTTTTCATAAGTTTGAAGGCTGAAAATAACAAAACAATATCTTTCAATACCTATTATTTTTCTGTTTGACTACTGCCTTTTGATATATTGTTAAAAGTTAACTTTTATATTTTTAAAATTATTTTAATTAAATTACCTAAGCTTAAAAAAATATATTCGATACCTTTAATTCGCAAATCGGCTAACCCATATCGGCGGCGATTCAGAGCTTGTCGGTTTTTTGCATCAAAGGAGCACGCAAATAGGGTTTGGTTTGTTTGGACCGAGGTTTGGCAGTGAATTGTTGCAAGTCTGGTTAGTTCTTAAGGTTTCTAGGTAAATCCCGGATCGTTGCTCTGGACATGTCCAAAGCTTTCAACTTAAATAACTTCTACAAGGTTCCTATTAAAAGATGGTCAGCAAGGAATCGTTACCACGTGTTGGTGTTAAGATGGTGTTACAGGTATGACCAAAACATAAGGGCTCAGTTTAACCCCAAGGGATACCTTACATTTCCATCTCTTTTATTATCATTTTCAAAGTTACTAAATGGGCACCTTCTTTTGATTTGCACTATTTTATTTAAAAATTAAATAAAAATACTTAGCGACCGTTAGGAAAGGCTGCTGGAAACGACTTCCTGTCGAAAACCATATTAAATTTTAGAACTGAGTTAAATTCAAGCCCGATTCTTGTAGAATTACAATTTTACTTTATTCTTCTAGTTCGCCAGAGGTTTAGTAGGCAAAATTAACTTTTAAATGTTTAAAAAGTAGTATTTTATTTCTCCCGCTTTAGAAGCTGCAGTTCTAGTTATCCAATACTATGATTGTGTCTGTGGCTTTATACAACTTAAGGTTTGCAGGGTAATTGCGATATCTCTAACCAGGCAGTTTGTGGCTCCGATTACAGTATTAGATATGTTCCTTGTGATTTAAGTCTTTGGTTTTCTGTGAAATTAGTTTACGAAGCTACATGCCAGAGGATATGCCGATATGGGGCTAGGTAATTTAATTTATCGCTTAACGTTTTGTGACAATTATTATTTTCACTTTGGCAGGTCAGACTAGAAGTATTCTATTAAAATTGAGACAATTTTACAGGGGGTGTCCCACCGGAAACTGCTACAATCGATTTCTCGAAAAGTTGGCGAAAATTTTTGTATTATTTTTAACAATATAAAGTCAGTGGCAACTAAAATATTTTTACAGTTCCAGCATTTCTGGTTATACCGAAAGCTAACGTTAACTTGTCTATTTTAAATGAAAATTTATTATTTATCTTTCAGATTTTGCGTAAAATTTTAAATCTATTTTGTGTATAATATCCTATAACCCCTTTTCGCGTTTTTAAGTTTTTTTTTTAATTTACTGTAAAAAGGACGTTTGTAAACTATTAGATAACGATCAATTGTTTCTAAACAAACTTCTTTAAAAGGAATTGATAATGGATTTCTTGTACAGAATTCACCATCTTTTGTAGGCCGTATTGATATGTTAACAATTAATAAATACAGGGTAGTCAAAATAATCCTTAAAAATTCTATCGACAATAACCTTTAAAGTATTTTTTTAATGGAAACCTTTACCTTTTATTACCTTATCCAATTAGGCAACCTAAACAAGGGTAAGTTTGTATAGAAATGTCTATTGCAACAATTTACTGTGTTTGAAATATAATCAAATCATTCTAACAATTCTGTTTCGTACTCAGTACCGTATTAACCATTAGGCCGACTTAGGCTACAGCCTAGAGGCGCCAGACAGGGAGTAATACGCGCTAGACAGGGGAGTTTTTAAAAAAGTATAGGTCCGGGTGGGGATTTTTGGTGACAAATTTCTCTGTGAATAGGGTGCTTTGGAATGAAATAGGCGCAAAAAGGAGGGAATGACCTTTTTTTTGTTTTTTTTGGTCATCAAATTTTATTTCGGGTGGTGAAGTAAGGCGCCTGGCAGTCAAAATAGGCGCTACGAGGAAAGGACCTTTATTTTTGCTCTTCAAAATTTTTTTCGTGAAAAGTAGGCGCTTCGGGAATTCTAGCCTAGGGCGCCTCCTCAAACAGTTATTATGGCCCTGTACCCTTATTTTTACTGCTCTGATAGAAAAAGATAATAAATAAAGAGGTTTTAGTTTAAAAAAAATGACTTATAGGATTTTGTTGATATAATTCTTAACAAGTGTTTTTGACCACTTTGTATTTAATATTTGGTAAAATATCTAGTCCCCTAGAGATGGTCTATCTTCATTTCCCGTTAAAAAGTTTTTGTTTAGAAAAAAGATCGTTAGATAATGGCTTGCGAACGTCATTTTTGACATAAAATTTAAAATTTAACGGTGGTACTTTAGGTATAGGGTATTAAACATAATATATGTTTAGAATTATACGCGGAATCAAAAAGTAAATAATATATAGGGTGTTTCATTTTAAATAGGAAGTTGACATTAACTTCTGGTATAGCAGTAAGTGCTATAACTATCAACCTATTTTAGTATAATGTCCCCCCATTGACTTTATAATGTTTGCTCAATTTTCAAAAATTTTACGAAGCATACTTGTTAAAATCGATTGCCACAGTTCCTCGTGGGACATTCTGTACATTTAACTTAAAATGATCCACCTTTAATAATTTCTGTACACCTATAAGAAATCCTGAAACATGTCAATTTATATTTTCAGAGAACATATTTTTGTATCCAAATTTGCTTGTTTAGGGTTATTCGTTACCATCATCAACAAAAACATAAAAAAATAAATAAATAAAAGAAGTGTTAAAGTGACACTTATCTTAAACGATTTGAATTTTTTTCTTTAAGGGTTTTTAGTTTTTAACAAACTGTTTAAAAGCTCCTGAGAAAAATTCACCCTAAATACCAGGTGTGTCTAGCCGGCGCGACGAATGTAGAACTTTATTTTTTTAAATATTGAAATAAAAGTAAACATGTAGGTATTGGGAATTCAAATTAAGGAGCACAGTGTTGCAATTCAGTCAAACAGCTACTCCGTTTGCTATAGAAAAATGGGTATCTAGATTCGATTTGGCGAAGAATATTAACATAAATTACCTAATTAGTTATTAAATTTCACAAAAAATATTAGGCATTATTTATTGAAAAACCTAAATAACACAAAGCAGGATACTTGTTAGTGTTTCGAAAAACTTTATATATAGCCATAACTCGTAAGTTGTTCGTTATTTAGACTTGAACTGCAGATAAACCAAACTGACTTCGCACGTTTTGCTTCATTGTTGAATTTTTAATGAAATCCATGATTGCAACGCTTAACACTAACTGTAGACTAACTATTTTCTTATCTTTTATTAAATTTATCCCATAAATCATAAAAATTCTTAAAAAAATAGAAAATTAACTACAACAACTAAAAAGCAAAACTCGATTATGAAATGTAATTATGTTCTAAATTTGCAACTGCAACGTTGCCAAGATCAGCTTAATTTTAGTTTTTAATATTACACAAATGTGAATTGTTTCACATTTTTTACTGTTCTTTTATTACTCTTGGTTTGACCGGATACGACCATACCTTTCCTACTTTAACTAAGTCACCAGACATACTTTAACTTATTAAAAAAAATGACATTATACGTAAAAAAAACTTTATTATATATACAGTTTTTACAATTTTATCTTTTAAATTAAATAAATATTTTTATTTTTAAATTTCTAATCTGGAGAACATATGTCATAAAGATGCGAAACGAAGTGTCATTGTACTACATATTATATAAGGTACAAATGACTAATCAGGAACAAACGTTATCCAAGTAACATTTTTTTTTCAAACTGGGGTAAAATACCGCTTTTGAACTCTAGAAGATAAGGGCTATCTTGTGGAAAGGTGATCTAACTGTAGTAAGTTCTTAAAACTGTTTTAGGTCATACACAGGTCGGAGAACGCAATACGCATACCTAATATTTTGCTTTCTGCAATTTTCGTCAGATTTTTTGTACATGCCGCTTGGACTAAAAACGTCTTTCAAATCAGTCGCTGTCGCTGGTTGCAGGCCTGGCCACCTACATAACATTTAATGCAACACATTACTGCGACCGGATCGCAGTCTTTTATGTCGCTGCGACCAGAACACAAGTTTGGCCGTAGCGTTGGGAATTGCGGCTTGTGATGGCCAATTTGATGGGCACACCCGTAGCATAGGTAATACCCAATGTTTAAAATTTTGTTTTAATATTTTAAGAAATTAAAAATTATTGTGGTGGGCTACCTGCTTAGCACATCCAATATTTATACTTTGGTCACTTTATAAATAAAGAAAAATACCCAGTTAGTGAAGTATGGTATTACTTTTTAAACTAATAAAATACATTTTTAATATGGTAAACCAACTTTTTAAATCAACAGAAATCAATAAAATACATTTTAAGGTGTTTTAAACCCAAAGTACCTACCTACCCAAAGTATGGGAGATTTTTTTTTAATTATTTACATACATAAGTTATAATACGTGACCTAATCTTCCATTCCCACTTATTAACATTTTTGTTGGTATGAGAAGGGAATAAGGCTGACCGAGTAAATTTTGACAAAAATAATGTGTCCTCTTAAAATTAATGTATTTTAGATTTTCTTTTTATAAGTGTACAAAAATAGAAGATATGCCGGGGGCTCGTTTTAATTGGAATAAACTGTATAGGTGGTTCTAAGTTAAGTCGGCACTATTGTTACTTTTGTTATTGTAACTTTAGTTAATTTAACACTAATTTGTATTTATATGCTGGACAATGGGGTAATGCAAAAACAACAATTCTGTTTTTGCGTTACATGATATGTAGCAATATTACCATTTAATTAATGAAATAATCGACACTTTGCTATGTAATATACAGGGTGTTTAATTTTCCATGGTTTTAAAGGGTATTTTAAAAAATCATAAGAATCATATGAAATGTGGTGTCATTACTTGTTTTCTATTTTTGCCAGTTTTTGTGAAAATTACCCAAATTTGTTTTTTTCTTATAAAGAATTTAAACATTCTGTATTATTTATTTATGTTTATTGAGCTTGCTTTGGGCTTTTCAAAAATATATGCTAGCATATATATACGTATTTAAAATTTTACTAAAAATTTGCATATCTACTATTTTTTTTAGATGACCATGACAAAAATAACAGAACGAACCTAATTTTTTTGTTTAACAACACCAAACTTACTTCTTATTAAAAATTAACCTATATATTTTTACCCTATTTTAATTAACTAACTTAAGTTTTAAAAATATATATGTACTTTTTACAAAATAGGTAGACCACTTGAAATATACTCATAGTAAATAGTATTGCAATAAAAGACACTTTAAAAAGACGCATGTATTATAAAAATTTACAAATACAGAAAAAAATGTATAATTAATTCAAGGGAAATTAAATAAATACATATTATAGATTGCTGCGATTTAAACATTTATTGTAATTTGTGTTTTTCGTTAGCTTATATAGAATTTTTTAATTTCCATTTATTAAAAATAACATTTTTTTCTGTAATGGGCTTTTTTATTTGTAATTTTTTTTTTAAAGCTAAGATAAAATAAATTATAAATTGGCTATTTTTTTTTTGTTTTTTACTGCCCAACATAAAAACAACTAATTACACCACTATATTTTACGAAAAAACTACACAACTAAGCTGTCCAAAGATTTTTTAATACCTTTGATAGCAAAACAAGTTTAAAAAATTGTAAAAAAGGGCTAAATATGCAAATTACCCTGTAGCTTCGAGATGGATCGTAATAGCCATAAATCGTTTTCACTACAGTTGTTTAAAAAATAAAAAATATTAAGAGCCTAATATTAGATTTTTAATATTTGATACGGTTTTCGTGAAAAAAACTGGTTATATAACTTTTTTCATATTCGGATTAGGGCAGGCGTATATTAGGACCACAAAAAAATAGAAGTTTTAATTAAGACCTTAGGATATGTATAAAACTGCTTTATTATATTTATAAAACCTTAACCGCATGGAGGATTAAAATATTTGTAACTTACCAATATTAAATAAGGGTGGACAACCCTTATGACTAAGGGGTATGAAAAATAGATGTTGGCCGATTCTCAGACCCACTCAATATGCTCACAAAATTTCATGAGAATCGGTTAAGCCGTTTTGAAGGAGTACGGGAACGAACATTGTGACACGAGAATTTTATATATAAGATAATGCACTCAGCTTTACCTAGTTCTTGTTTATTTGAAAATACTATATTTTAAAATAAAAGCTTGCTCGGCTTCTCTGTATATCGCTGCGGCATAGTTAATAATAACGACTTATATTAATATTAAAGTCTTATATTAACAATCCTATTACATCACAGTAATAGTATATTATTAAAATCATAAAACAGCACTTCACAATTGCTTCCCGAAAAATTTCCATTTACAATGTTTGAGATTAGAGACACAGTGACAGTAAGGCACGCAGAATAGGTCTGTTTAGTTGGTTAGTCAAAAATATGGACCTAAACACTGAAACTGAACCATTATATTGTTTGTTCTTTTTCCCTACAGTTTCTAGAATGTGGGACCTGCTGCCCGCGGAGCTTCATCGTTTCCTCCCAAATCTTTAAGAATTTAAGTCCCGTGTCAACAAACTCCCTCTTACCTCACTTAAGACACCCACGGTACGTTAGTATTTAGACTTGTAGTGTGTTCTATGTACAGGGTGGGCCATAAAATCCAATAAAACAAACATTACAATACTTACATATATTTTATTGGTATTACTTTAAACTACAAAAATTTATAAAATTATGACAAAAAAATATATGTTTTGAGTGTCCCTCACGCTACTGACATTTTTAATTCAAAGTTGCTTATTTTTAAAAACTTGGTGACAAGTTGCTCGCGGAATGGCGTTTATTTCCGGCAGAATGTTTTGTTTAAGCTGGTCCTATGTGGTTGGATTATTTTTATGGACCCTTGATTGAAGGTAACCCCACAGAGAATAATCATTTGGACTAAGATCCAGGCTCCGAGGGGCCATTGAATATCTCCGCTTCATGAGATGACTGTTCTAGGAAACATATATATATATATATATATTGTGGCAGTTGATTTTTCTGCCTGGTTTGTGCACTGACTAAAATTGTCAATAAACGCCATTCCGCGAGCAACTTGTCTCCAAGTTTTTGAAAATATTCAGCTTTGGATTAAAAATGTCAACAACGTGAGAGGCGTCACTTGAAAAATATAATTTTTAAGTCATAAAAATTTTCATTGTTTGTAGTTTAAAATAACATCAATAAAATATGTGTAAGTTTTGTAATGTTTGTTATATTGTATATTAATACTGTTCATGGCCGACCCTGTATTTGGACACACTATAACCAAAGTATAATTTTTAATGAGAACTCCTGGCCACGTAGTATTGGCAAAAAGTAAAAGGTAATTTATTTAATTTTTCGTTTACCTTTAGCAGAGTAACTTGTTTACCAAAAAAATATTTTAAAGTCACCGAAAGCTTTTTTCTTTTCAATTATCCCAAATTAACGAAGTGTGTAAAGATCCATTTTGAAAGCATATTTTCCGTTTTTCAGTAGATCAATGAACCGAAAAATTGGATGCAAAAAATAACAAGCTTGGTATAATATTTTTGGGGCCAAAGGCGGGCATTGATTCCATATAAAGTGATGATATATGACACCATTGACATGTTCTTTTTTACTACGCCAAAAATAAAAGCGCTTTGATTTTTAATTTAAACGCTGATACACTAATCATGCCGTTAATAGTAGGGTAAAAATTATTTTTAAACCTACAGGTGATTTCCAACTTTTTCATAATTTATAAATAAGTGATTGTCAGTTTATATCGGATTTTTCACACAGGTGTAAGTTTTTCTATCTTTTAACTTATCGCACCTGGGGCATATTTGTGTACCCAGGGAACCATATATATATATATATATATATATATATATATATATATATATATATATATATATATATATATATTCATTTTACCGACTCTACCAATCCCACTATATTAAGCCACCTTACCAAACCCAAGGTATATATTATAAATTTACGATGTATCGTCTTTATCAAACCCGTCATATATTACCGCTTAATAAGTCCCGTTTGTATAAAATATTATGTTCAGTCGTGTTACCAATCCCTCAACGTTGCCAATTTTATATTATTATAAATTCAATGATATTTCTTTCTAGAAGTCGATCAAAACTGTACAGGGTGGGCCAAATTCGACGCTTTTAATAGGAAACTCATGTTCCTGTATATTTTACACAAAAACTGACCCCCGTTTGCGAGGCTCAAATTTCAAGCCAAACTTACTGGTGAAAACCGCAACTCGCTATCTTCCGTCGTTTACCCGCTACAGAGTGTTTTTCAATTTCTGCCATTTTCTTTAATCCTTCATAACTTTTTTATTTATAAAGATTTTTTAATTCTGTAAAAACATTTGCACAGCAACTTTTTCTGCAGATTTTAAATATGCCTTTTGTTTTTTTATAAGACTTCAAATTTTTGGGTTATTAATGTTTTTTTCGAAATTTAAATGGAACACCCTGTATATTTTTTTAATTTTAAAATGAGCAAAAAATTACCGTTTCAAAAATGTATTACACTTTGTATTTATTTTAAGCCGTTTTAGAGATAAATGGCATTTTATGTTTTTTTATTATTGATATTTGGGCGCAAGTAGGCCATGAAAGAGTAAACATGTTTATTACTTTAAAAATCCTAACTTAACTTTTGTATTTTATTAACTTCAAAGGCCGATTCTGTATAAATCCAATAAACACATTTTTAGCAAATTTTAAACCAGTAAAACAACCAACTACTTTCTATAATAAATGCATCTTAAAAAGCCAGAAGCTTACATTTGTTTTCCATGGCCACCTATTACCTGCATACTGGAAAATAGTGTTGTTTTCTGCTATTTTTTATTAAAAAATAGTGGCGTTGAATTTAAACGTGCTCAAAAGATTTTAGGGAAAATCATTAATAAAATAAATTAACTAAATAATCTTTAAATTATTAAATTATTTATAAAATAGGTTAGTTATTATGCGGTATTGCAGTTAATAAAATATAAAACATAAATTAGGAGCATTTATTATAAAAAGTGTCTGGGTTGTTTTAGCGGTTTTAAATTTGTTAAAAATGTTTTTATTGGATTTATACGGGTTCGGTCTTTGAAACTAATAAAATACAAAAATACAAAAGTTAAGTTAGGATTTTTTAAAGTAATAAACATGTTTACTCTTTCATGGCCTACTTGCGCCCAAATATCAATAATAAAAAACATAAAATGCCATTTATCTCTAAAACGGCTTAAAATAAATACAAAGTGTGATACATTTTTGAAACGGTAATTTTTTGCTCATTTTAAAATTAAAAAAATATACAGGGTGTTCCATTTAAATTTCGAAAAAAAATTAATAACCCAAAAATTTGAAGTCTTATAAAAAACAAAAGGCATATTTGAAATCTGCAGAAAAAGTTGCTGTGGAAATGTTTTTACAGAATTAAAAAATCTTTATAAATAAAAAAGTTATGAAGGATTAAAGAAAATGGCAGAAATTGAGAAACACTCTGTAGCGGGTAAACGAAGCAAGATAGCGAGTTGCGGTTTTCACCAGTAAGTTTGGCTTGAAATTTGAGCCTCGCAAACGGCGGTCAGTTTTTGTGTAAAATATACAGGAACATGAGTTTCCTATTAAAAGCGTCGAATTTGGCCCACCCTGTACATTTACCTACATAATATGTGTACTCTAGAAATAAAAATAAACTCCAGGATCATTTTGACAAAAGTTAATCTGATGATTTTTTCAGCAAACAGAAACAAAGATCTTACTTGTTAGGCGCATTTTATAAAAAAATTTGCATTAAGGATATTTTCACAGAATAAAATAATTGGTAACGACAATGTTTTGTTGTCCTCAGAATATCTTATAAACTACAATCAGTGTGAAAGCACCATTAAATAACTAACAAAATTTTCTAAGTTAACTGTTTTTTATATCTTTTAGTTTACAAAAATACTTTGTACCGTAATGTTTTCGGGGGCACGAAATTACGTTATGTCATCTTTACCAGTCCCGCCACAAATAGACGTTATATGTGGGGGTTGCATAATATTTTTATCTGTCAATTTTAAATTAACTGAAAAAAATCACGTGAACCTCTTCTAAAGCTTCACATGAAACAGTGATAATCGAATACCCGCGTAGTACTAACAGCTGGGAAGTAAGGCTAGACGTTCTGCGCCGAGAAATATTGTTCTAAAAACTGCGCATTAAGTTTGTGATTAAAACGTAAGATATGCACACTCGCGGAAAACGTTTAGTGTCTATGGCTTTGGAAAATCAAGGTAAGTATTATAAAATTCAGTCATTGTTTATTTAAATATTTAGCTTCATAGATATTTACAGTTTATGGTCGGTCCAGTGTCGTAGGTGACAAATTATTGATATTAAAATATGATCGGGTTTTAAACGTTACAATATATAACCTAATTAATAATTTTATTTCATCATTAAAAGATAATCAGACAAAATGACCATACGAGTTCTTTATGTTCTTTGCAATAATATATATTCGGGTACACATTTACCGTGGTTTTGGGTAAAATATTAACCGTCTTAACTTTTACTACTATTTTTTTTATGTAACGTTAATTTTTTTCTAAAATAATATTATTTTATTTGATCAATAACAGAAACATAATACAGGGTGTTCTATAAAAATGCAGCGTATCGGGACATATAACATTACATTGTTATTCGAACTATGTAAGATTTTAATTTGTTTTGCTAGGGTTAAATTTGAAATTTTATAGCTTTTGACTGGTGTATCACAACCTGATGTTAAGAACTTTTAAAATTAGTGTTAAAAGATTGGATAGTTTTCGCCAAAACCTAATAACAAATCTAATTAGATATTAATGGCTACGCGATTTTTGCAGTTTTAAGTTTTACCCGGACACCAGATAAATCTGCTTTGGATAACGAAGAAAAAATGAACTATACAGTAGAAACATCTAGTTCTAGTGATCCGTATGAGTTCAGAGAAGATAATACATATATTGATTCTTCCGAAACCAGCTATATTCTACCATCAAATGATTCAGAAGCACATTCTTCTGTTCTTTTGTTTGAAAAACAAGTTATACATGAATTTCAAAAAGAAGTTCAATACCCAAAAAATCAGAATGAACTTATAGATCCCATTTTAAATGAAAACAAAATATATCAAGATATAAAAGACCTTAGAGAAGCTTTCGATGAGGTAATTAAATATAAAATTGAGAACATATCACAATTAGTAATTAATACCCTAAAAACAAAATATAAATAAACAATTATTCGTCTTCTATGAACCAGTGCTAAAGATTTGTATATATGTTAGGAAAAGAGTTAAAAATAAATTATTATTATTAAGCCTAGGACTTAATAAATTAACATCGTCGGTATTTTATGCCTCAGATTGGTCGTTACTGGCATATAATACCGAAAACTAATAAATACTTTTCATAAGTTGTTGAGGTCTACTCGCCTTATTAAAGTAGATGTGTTTTGTTTAAAACTTACATATTCTTAAACCAGCTTTTAAGTTATTATTATAATTAATAACTAAGATTATATCCTTTTGGCTCGGCTTTGCCTTAGTCTCTTGTACAGGGTGGGGCACATAAGATAACCCACTACCTTATCTCAGAAGCTTTTAGATCTACTAAAAAAGTTGTATATAAAAGTTGTTTGATATAAATTGGACTTTAATTTTATTATAATTTTGTATATACAGGGTAGCCCGTTGTGCTTGGGTTAGTGACAACTTTTTTATTTTTAATGGAACACCCTGTATATTTTTCGATTTTCGAATAACGCTCTTAATTTAAAGTATTTTTTGTCCAATAAGTATTTTTCTAAATCTCTCTGGTTTTTTTGCAAATCGAAATAATATTTTTTTTTTGAAAAAATCAATGTATTTAAAAATTAAATTTTCACTGCTCTGTTAGATACATATTACTACCACTATGGTACAAAAGATATACCAGGGAAATGTAATTTAACGTTTTTGTTCATTTATTGCGAAATAGTATACAGGGTGTTTTCTACAATTTTTGGAAATTGTAATTTTGAAACACCGATACTTTAACTATTTTAAATGGAACCCCTTGTATATTTTGATTTTGTCAAGATGGCTGCTTAATTTTCTGTGTTTTCACTATAAATAAGTCCTATACCTAAAGTTGATAGATTCTTAATAATTTGAAGTTTTTTACTTTAGCTCTATGTTTCTGCTAATTACATTCAGAAATGCTAATAGTAGGCTTTGACTAACATCAGACATGTCAAATTTCAAAACAATATTGCGCCTAAAAACTTCCATCAAAACGCGAGTTGTTTTCGAAATGTTGTACAATGCTGATAAACGTTTAAAGCTGTACAGAGTGTTAGTATCAGAAATAATCGAAAGTCATTTCGAAAAATTACCTTATAATTACAAGTCGCGTTTTGATGGAATTTTGGGAGAGCAATGTTTGAGAAGCCTTACGACACATGTCTGATAGTTGGCTTACTAGCATTTCGATGTAATTAACGAAACATAGAGCTAAAGTAAAAACTCAGAAATTGTAGATCTATCAGCACAGGCAAGGACTTTTTATTTATGAAACACAAGAAAATTAACGTAGTGAAAACCAAAACACGGGGTTCCATTTAAAAATAGTTAAGTAATATCGGTGTTCCAGAGGCCCATTTTCCAAATTGTAGAAAAGCACCCTGTATATATTTCGCAATAAACAGACAAATTGATATTTTCTGTTATATCTTTGTTGCCATCAGTGAAGTAATATCAATATCTAACTGGAAACAGTGAAAAATTTATTTTTTTAATGCTCATTGATTTTCATATATAATTTGGATTGCAAAGGCCAGAGAAGATTAGAAAATACTTATAAGACTAAAAAAATACTTTCAATTAAG